>JBBPBX010001892.1:51670-75591 GCA_038048925.1 Garcialebias charrua | reverse complement strand
GAGTCACACTCATCGGTGTCAGTTTCACACAAACTTCCTTCAAATCCTGAAAGATAAATGAGGTAGTCATGGATCAGCAGACCTTAGTGCATGCTGAAAACGTCAGGGCCGAAGATAATAAAGGCCCCAGTGAATGCCATTTTAATGGAACTACTAGCCCCTGTAGCATATCTCATCTTCCAGCTCTCAGCACTCGCTGTTTCCCCTTTGAGAGTGCATAAGTCTAATAATACTACAGTGCCACAGACAGATTGGTCTGAGGGTTAGTGGTTTGGGAGGTGTGTGTCTCTGTGCGTGGGTGCACTTTTGTGTAAGTGTGTGTGCAAGAAAAAAAAAAAAAAAAGAAGAGCAAGGGGACATCTTGTTAAGTTAGGGTAAGAGGGAGCGGCTACACCCAAGAGCTCTTTTGCCCTCGTTCATTAGGGGGTTGAGGGGCAGGATGGCTAAGCAGATCAGCATGGATGTTTTTTCTTTTTTTTTGTACATTTGAAGGCAGCCTGGGAGCCTGTACTGTTCAGCCTGTCAGATGTACGCCACTAGCGCTGGATCTGCTAGTCAACATTTGCTTTATGCAGAAAATATTAAATTAAATGCACCTTATAAATGAAGAAACTGAAAATAATTATATAAATGTAGACGTAGCAGAAAGTTTATATCCTCATAAGAAAGCTGCTAGATTAGCAGATGGACAAAGTTTTTTTAAATTTTTTTTTTATCAGATGCAGAATTTCATTACACTAATAAAAACAACCTGCTAACAAATGTACTAATCTGTAATGCAAATTAAAAAGATCTTGATCAACTTTGTATATGGCCACACTAGTTTAAAAAAACAGCATAAAGTACAGACAGTATATATATTTAAAAAATGTGTTACACATGTAGCCAAATGTATTGTTTAGATTTCTTTCTGTGGTAGGCTATTACTCGTAACCTCTAGACCAGGGGTCACCAACCTTTTCGAAATTGAGAGCTACTTCGTGGGTACGGAGTCATACAAAGGGCACCAGTTTGATAAACTCTTCAGAAATAACAAAGCGTAAATTGAAAAAAATGTATAATAAACATGTTTTTAAGAACATATTTTTAAGATAGACATTTTAAAATATATATAAATACAAAAAAAAGAATAACAACTGAATACAATGAAATTTTAAATGCAGCTTAGTAGTGAGTTGTGCTAGTTTTAGAACAGGTCCGCGGGCACCTCAAATGGTCCTTGGGGGCACCCGTGTTGGTGACCCCTGCTCTAGACCATTTTTTATCAATTCAATAATATTGTCATGAGCTCCCTATGAACCAGCTGAATGCAGGTAACACCATAAATTTATTCAAATATATATATATATATAACAAAAACACAGAATACAGAAAGTCAGAGTCAGAGTCAGAGTCAGAGAGTCTTTATTGTCATTTGCACCGCATGTGGTACATGTGATGAAAACGAGATTATGTACACGGGGTCCCAGTTACATCCAACAACAAATGCAAGAGAAAAACAGTAATAACATCTAGAATTAACTAAGAAAAACATCAACTAGTAATACACTAAGCCCTAATGTAATAGAAAAACATCATTATAAACAGCAGCACGAACATGAGTCTGTATGAGCAGATGGTCACAGATGAACACAGCAACAAGAAAACAGATCAGCATCAGCATGATGTGATATTTTGCAGTGTTTATTCTTATTATTTATTTATTCATGAGTCTAACAGCCTCAGGGTAGAAGCTGTTCCTCAGTCTAGTGGTTCTACATTTGATGCTCCTCAACCTCCGTCCTGAGGGGAGTGGGGCAAAGAGTGAGTGTGCTGGGTGAGTGGGGTCTTTCATGATGCAGGTGGCTCTTTTCCTGCATCTGGAGGTGTAAATGTCTGTGATGGTGGGGAGACTGACTCCAACTGACTCGAAAGCCATAATCGAGCTAAAATCATGCACTGGTATGTTGTTTCACAAACAAAACCATGATCAATTTAAACTTTATAATAAATTCCCTGTTTAATATAGCAAGTTTTCAGTGATTAATTTAAAGTTGTAAAATTTATGTTCAGAAAAACAATAAAAACAATAAAAAAAAGGTTATTTAGTCCATTTCAAACATGGCTGTGCTTTGCTGCAGGAAGTATGTTACCCAGATAATTAGGAATTTTTATTTCAGAAATTTACCATAACATTAGATGGCTTTACTATATATACTTTTTAAATAAATCACAATTTATTTTGTTTTGATGTATTTTTAACTGAATCCCATAGGCCATTGTTACTTCGCAGTTCGAATTTCGCGGACTCGCTCTTTCGCGGTTTTTCTAAGTAAGATTGGACATGACACACAATTAGCTGATTGATGGATGAGCCATAAGATCAGTATGGATTTTTATTTTATTTTATATAAATTACTTTAAATTATTTAGCACCTGCTGTGCCTGTGTGCAGCCCACGTGCAGGGAGAAGCTCCCTCCTGCAGCATGTCATAACCTCCGCTCTGCAGCGGAGAAGTGGGCGTGGCCCAGAGCACTGGCAGAGAGAGCTGAGATCCTGACATGCTGTGCGTTTAGAGTTTATAAACGTTTAGAATATTGCAAGAGTGTGGGAAGGGTTTAAAAAAACTTGATATAAACTACTACTACTTGTACTACTATTCTTACTTTGCGGTTTTTCACTTATCGCTTGGGGACTGAGAAAGGAACCCCCGCGATATACAAGGGACTACTGTACTAAAAAGACAGATTGGATAAAACATTTGAATAAGTGAAACTTGTTTTCCTTTATGTAAAGAATATTTAAAAAAAAAAGTATATTAAATTTGCAATTTCACAAACAGTATTTTTTTAATTCGCCACACCCTTATGAACACTTCTTGTTTAATAAATTGCAAACTGATATAAAAAATAGTGCTGCACATCAGTGACTATCGTTTTCAAAGTGGTGTCTTATTTGTGTTTTTTGTGCAATCAAAATGTACCAATGCAAATAAAAGGCAAAAAAAAAGTGACTGAATTATAAGCCAGTACATTGTGATCCCTGCCCCAAATTTATTTACAGCTACACTTGTGGAAAATAGCGTAAAGGCAGAGAGTGACTAGCTCTGTGCATCTTGTGCCAAAACACTGAATGTGAATACGAGACCACAAAGAGAACAGAGTGTTTGGTGAATTATGGGACAGCACAGTTCCCCATGCAGCTCTGTCAGTCAAAGCCATGGTGACGCACCTTGGGGACCATTTGGAATGTCAATGCCATGTAATGCATCTTCTGCCACTAAGCAGTGACTGGAGGCTTCTCTTTGACAGAGTGGGATACCCAAGGCGTGAGCCCACAAAGTCATTCTATCATCTGGCAAGAGTTACAGCATGTGATCACTGCAGCTGCCAGTAACTGTCTCAGAGGAGAAGAAATTGTGCGTAATCCCCCAGTGGATACTGAACTAACATTGATTGACATTTCAATTAAATCATGAGATATGTATTTTTAGTTGAGAGGTTGGTTTGGACCTCCACAGTTGAGACTTGAGTTTTCAGTCACAGAACCGTTTTTAAGAAGAGGCCCCTTTAAAATGACATAGCCCACTGCTTTTGCAATATAGATTATGATTTCCATCAGTGGTTTCATCTTTGTGCTGTCATAACATCAAATGTCAGATGTCATTGGTGGTAAAGCTATGCAGGAATATCTTGTTCAAATAAAATACAAATCTTATGACTGAAAGTTTTGTGTCTGTGAGTTTTGACTTTATGAGCTTACATTTTTAATCTATTGTGCTTCTTTTTATTGTGCTTACTTTTATACTACTATGCAAAAACTCAGGACAGTATTACACTTTTATTATTTCATTTTATGCTTATGTTCATTAAATGTTTAGTGTTTTAGTGTTGGTGTAAATTTTCATACTTTTATACTACTATGCAAAAACTCAGGACAGTGTTACACTTTTACTATTTTATGCTTATGTTTATTAAATGTTTCAGTGTTTTAGTGTTTAAATGGTTACTGTTGCACAGAGAGACTGAGAGAAACGCAATTTCAATCCTGTGCATGTCCTGTACATATTGCAGTTCTGACAATAAAGTTGACTTTGACTTTTGACTTTGACTTTCATTGATCTAGGAAATAAGACTGACTCAAATAACATCAGTACTTTCACAAATTCAATGTGTAGTCTAAATTTATTTCCTTTGATATCAAATCCTACGAGAATAACAACGCACAGTTCCACAACAATTGATAATATTTTCACAAATTTAGCAGATGACAATATCATAAGTGGTATTTTGATGACTGATTTGACTGATCATTTACCAGTTTTTACAATTTATAATAAAGAAGATAGTATTACAAGACCGGTTATAAGAACGAAAAAAATATTAAACACATCAAAAAAATCTTTAGATAGATTTAAAGATGACTTGATAAAACAAAATTGGAATGATGTGTATGTGGATGACGTTAACAAATCATATGATGAGTTCATGAAAATTTTGGATGTTTTGTATACAAAAAATTGTGTACAAAAAAATCATACTAAGAAACGTACTATTGATCAACCGTGGATGACGACAGGACTCAGAAACGCATGCAAGAAAAAAAACTATCTGTATTCTTGTTTCTTGAAAAACAGTACTCCCGAGACGGAAACCAAATACAAAAAGTATAAAAACAAATTAACGGGAATTATAAAAAAACAAAAGAGAGAATATTATAGTGAACTATTAAACAAAACAAGTGGTGACATGAAAGCAACTTGGAGAGTAATGAACAGTGTATTGAATAAACGCAAAAACTGTATGAGCTTGTCTCAGTATTTTGTGGATGAAAATAATGAAATACAGGATGAACATGAAGTTGTAAATGGATTCAATAATTATTTTGTGAACGTGGGACCACACCTTGCAAAAACAATTCCATTAGTTGATAAGGATGTGTGTCACTTAATCGAAGGTTGTGAAAACACTATGTTTCTACAGGAAATTGAGAAGGAAGAAATATTGTTGGTAGTGAAAACTTTTGCTGATAAAAAATCTAAGGACTGGGTTGACATGGACATGACGGTTGTAAAGGACATAATAAGTCTTGTCATCAAACCGTTCACATACATATGTAATTTGTCTTTTTCCACGGGTGTATTTCCTGAAAATATGAAAGTAGCAAAGGTGATCCCTATTTTTAAAAATGGTGACAAATGCGTCTTTAACAATTACAGACCAATATCATTGCTGCCGCAATTTTCCAAAATTCTAGAAAAAATTTTCGTAACCAGATTAGATAAATTTCTTGATAAATTTAATATCTTAAGTGACAGTCAATATGGTTTTCGATCTAAAAATTCCACTTCCATGGCTCTTATGGAACTAATGGAACAAATTACCACAGCCATTGATCAAAAGCAACATTGCATTGGTCTGTTTATTGATTTGAAGAAAGCATTTGACACAATTGACCACACCATTCTCACTAATAAATTAAATAAGTATGGTATTAGAGGACAAGCTCTACAGTGGGTGCGTAGCTACTTGAAAGATAGACAACAGTTTGTACAAATTGATGGTATACGATCAAACCTCTGCAAGATCACATGTGGTGTCCCACAAGGCTCAATACTTGGACCTAAGTTGTTTATTTTGTATGTGAATGATCTAGTGAAGGTGTCTGGACTTTTAAAATGTGTTCTCTTTGCTGACGATACAACTTTTTTTTATTCTGGTAGTGATTTAAATCAAATGTCTGAGCTGTTAAAAATGGAGTTTGTTAAACTACAATCTTGGTTTAAATTGAACAAATTATCATTAAACCTGGATAAAACGAATTATATGTTATTTAGTAATAAAAAGAATAATTTGGATTTTTCTTTTAAAATTAATGGTGTTGAAGTTCACAGAGTAAGCGAGGTGAAGTTTTTGGGGGTAGTTATTGATGACAAACTGTCGTGGAAACAGCATATAAATTTAGTTAAACTTAAGTTATCTAGGTCTACTGCGGTGCTTTACAAAGTGAAAGATTTTTTGAATGATAAAGCTATGTATCTGTTGTATAATGCAATTTTTGTTCCACATTTAATTTATTGTGTTGAAGTTTGGGGAAAGGCGTGTAAAACCATCACGAAGCCTATTTTTATTTTACAAAAAAGAGCTGTGAGAATAATTACGAGAAAGCCTTACTGTCATCCGTCGAATGTATTGTTTCAACAACTCAAGTTGCTAAAGTTTTATGATTTAGTTGATTACAACATTTTGTTGGTGATGTATAGAGCGCATAATAATGTACTGCCTTCAAATGTTCAAATTAATTTTGTAAAGAGGACGAGCAGCTACAATCTTAAGGGAACTGAGATTTTTGCTAAACCTCAGTATAGAACAAGCTTAAAGGGACGGTCTGTTTCAATACAGGGAGTTGATTTGTGGAATGGTTTAGGAAATGAAGTTAAATCTGCTAAGTCAGTGCTTGTGTTTAAAAAAATGATCAAAACTAAATTGTTAACAAAATACTAAAAATTTCTTTTTTTAAGTATTACTTGAGTTTTTTGTACATGAAAATGTTAAAATTGAAATGAGTTTTTCTTTTGGATCAATTGCTTAGTGTTACTATTGTTGGAGTGAATTGTTTGTATTTGATTTTGTTTTGTTTTTTGAAAAAAAGGGGCAGGTATAATAAGATTTTTTCTTCTTCCTGCCTCCTTTCATTTTATGTTTTTTTTTCTCTTGTTTTAAATATTTCATGAAAGAAGATTTTTCCTTTTAACAAATGTAAAATGAATAAATAAATAAAAAAATAAAAAAAAAATAATAATAAAAAAAAAAAAAAAGTCAAGAAAACAGAAATGTTGATTAGTAATGTTACCAAAAACAAAAAACAAACAAACAATTTTTTTGTTGGTATTTTGATAGTAAATTTAGCAATTTGATTAGTTTTGTGCTTTATCTTTTTGTATGGCCAAAGCACATACATGTACTGTGGATGGATGGATCCATCACTTCAGTATTTAAAAAAAAGTGTTGTTTAAAACTTATATTCCATCAAAAAATGCAAAAAAGTAATAAGTACGCACAAATTGATGTGAAAAAAATAAAACCATAATCCCTTAATTTGTCATCATGGCTCTGTTTCTCATAATCAAGATGTTTGAATCTTGACCAAAAACTGGGTTACTTGAATAAGTGGGTTAGGATTATAAAAACCCATTGCATGTAAACACCAGCTAGTGAAGCCTATTGCCGCTCTCCTCCACACCTGGACCACCTCTTCAGTTCTGCAAATAAATGCACGAAATGATTAAACACTGAGTTTATTTAAAAAGTGTTTACTGTACAGCTGTTAGCGCCCAAGACCTATTTTTATCCATTAAGTACAAATGAAGCCACCAACCTCTTTCTCGCCGTGATGCTGAAGTACTTAACTACAGTTGCTGCTATCCACAGACATAAACTTTTTTTAAATTTAGTTTTACAACAGTTTACTTGGGTATCCACATTTCAGTTGGAACTTTTAGCCATGTATGCAGTATTTTACATGCAGTACGATTTTGATTTATGAAACCAGTCCGTTTAAAAGCACGTCAAACAGTTTCCAGCACAATTTCTTTCTTGTGAATTTCACCTTTACTCTGGCAAAGAAAGTATAAAACTGCACACTACAATACCTATTTTTTATTATTATTATTTAGATTTTTTTTTAAAGAAACGCCAGTGATTTTAAGCAAAATTCTTCCTTTTTGTCTTTTCACTTGTAAAAAAGAACATGGCTCTAACAGATGTTGAAAATGGCAAAAAGTACAACACAAGTGCTGTATGGAACAGCTAGGTGTCTAGTCTCTTGGGTTTTCACCAAATACACAAATTCAAATGTAATGATTTAATAATAATAATAATAATAATGCCTTTGTCTGTCATCTGTGTATGTTTCCCATACACAGACGAAATTCGTCTCTGCATTTAACCCAACCACCACCAGGTGGTGCAGTGAGCAGCCAGAAAGCGCCCGGGGAGCTGGAGAATTAGGTGTGCACTCATAGACACCCCAAGGTGTGTAGTGGCCGGGGCGCGAACCCGCGTCCTTCGGGTCCCAAGTCGAAAGCCCTGCCACCACACCATCTTGGCTCCTACAATAATGGTTAAACTCAATTGTATGCCTGTTTTAAATCCTTAGTGCTTTACAATCATGCCAGTGTACCTCTTGAATTTCTTTTTTTTTAATCAAATGAAAGAAAAAACAAGCTTTTCTGTAAATTCTAAGTGCTGATAAAGCAACGAGACAAAGCAATTGGGACAAACTCCAAATTCTCATGTTCGTGTCCATATTAGTTAGTAATTCCTTACTTTAACATTCACAAACATATAATTCTTAAATTGTTACATGCTCACAAACCGGTCAAATTACAATCCGGTCCTCCTCGTTCTTTTTTGCAGGGCCTGGTGCCAGAACAATGGATTCTTTAACTAATAAAAAGAAATCCATGTGAACGAGGACAACTTCCTTCAAATTGTACCAGGTCTGTATCTGGGGAGTCTGAAGGCCTTGTAAACACTCCAGTATCATCACGAGTGCAAGCTTCAGCCGAACGATGCATCATGATTGAAAAAAGTTCAGAAACTTCAAGGTGAAATGTGATGACACTGATGGAAGTCTGGACAGGGACAGAGCTGAAAGATGTGATTCAACAAGCTTACGTCAAGAAGATGGACAGCACTTTTTTCCCCTCACTTGCCCTCAATCACACAGACCTCACACCCTGTCTGTTACATCTTTAGTGTTTACCAGTACCTCCCACATAGCCTTACCAACACCTGCCTTAGTATTAAAAAACATCTAAACCCACTCTGCCTCTTTCTTTCTTTTATCTATCTCCAGTGGTCAAGTAAACATGGCAAACAGATAGCAGGGGGGAAATGAACCAAAAAAAGGCTGCATGTTCAGGATGAATCAATCCAAAGTTCCTGGGGGCAGCACCAACCAGGCACCTCAGTCAAAACACAGTTCCCAAACTGTGGAAGAAAATTCCAACATCCACAAAATGACAATGACTATATAGAAATCTTGGAGAAACTGCAATGGGCTCACTAAATTAAATTAGAAAACAGGTTTCAGGACTCTAAGCCATTACTCATCGCCCTAGGGTTGGAGTTGAGAATGCATGACCTACCTCAGTGCGTGAGCCCACTCTCATCTGGATAAAGCAGGCAGCACACTGGGGATTATGTTCTTTGATTTATCCAGAGCTTTTAAATTGATTCAGCTTGTTCTGCAGAATCTCCAGAAAAACTACTTTTACTGACAAACTCAAGAAAATACAAGTGCATTTCTCCACAACCACTTGAATTATTGACCGCCTGACAGATAGACCACAGAACAACAAAAAAGCCATGCGTAAAAGTAGACAGCCAAACAGGAGCTCTGCAAGCGATTACTGTCCTTTTATCCTGTTTGTTCACCCTGTAAACCACAGACTTACAGTGAACCGGAGCTCTATGTGATTTAAAAAAAAAATTCTATCATCTATGCCCTGTTCAATAGTAAATGATAAATGGACTGTACTTATATATATCACCTTTCTATCTTATCAAGATACTCAAAAGTGCTTTACAACCCATTCACACAGCACTCTACTACATATATATATATAGTATATATATATAAATATATATATATATATATATATATATATATATATATATATATATATATATATATATATATATATATATATATATATATATATATATATATATATATATATATATATATATATATATATATATATATATATATATATATATATATATATATATATATATATATATATATATATATATATATATATATATATATATATATATATATATATATATATATATATATATATATATATATATATATATATATATATATATATATATATATATATATATATATATATATATATATAATATATATATATATATATATATATTATATATATATATATATATATATATATATATATATATATATATATATATATATATATATATATATATATATATATATATATATATATATATATATATATATATATATATATATATATATATATATATATATATATATATATATATCGGCAAGGCAGGTCGCATATCTTTCTGCTCTTCCCTCCCTAAGTTTTTCCTACTCCCTGCTTGCTTTTCGTCTCGTCTGCGACCCTTCAGCGCTCACTCGAACCAATATGGAATTAATAAATTGGGCTGTTTCTTCAATGGATAAGATTTTTTCCACGAAGCGGACCGTGCCAGGAGAAGCTGTCTGTCCCTCCGACACACACGCGGCTGGATACGTGCTGGACTCGTGGGGTCAGTGGCAGCCCATGTGTCTGACCGTCTTAAGTGTCGAGGACGTGGAGGATTTGTGGATTATTGGATTATTGGTAGCAACTGCTCTGTTTTTTGGCGTAAGCGGAGTTGTTTGTTACTGGAAACTGAGGGAGGCTTCGGCAGCTATCAGCGCGCTGTCGGCACTGCCTGATCAGCAAAATTCTCTGAACCGGGCCGTGAGCTCCTCATCCCAGCTGTTGTATGAGCTCAATCGCTCGCTTGGAGCGGTGGTGGATCACCGCGGACCTGCTGTGCGTTTTGGGACTTGTTTACAGCCACCCCGGATCAATCAAGGGACAGATGGGAGCTCATAGAGCGGAGAGGAGCGGAACCACATATTTGGATTTTTTTCGGCCATGAAACAGCACCACAGACTTGATGGCGGCAGTGGAAAAGAACACTGTGGTCTATTGGATAACAAACAAGAATATTATCTGGCTTCTGTACATGTCCTTGAAAAGTAGGCTGTCGGAAGCCATTCTCCTGGGAGCGAGGAGCTGAAGAAACCTGCTGCCCCCCCCCCCCCAGAGATTTCTGTGAAGCCTCAGATAACACCCAGCTGCACATCTGCTGAACTCTGTGTTTGTCTGAAATTACTCACAGACTTATCTCCTTGCCTGCCGTCTCTCCATTTGTTATTGTAACTAAATGTGCTTTTTGATATGGTTTTTACTGGATCACGCGGTGTCTTGAAGACAAAATGTGATTCATCTTTTTTTAATATCAATGCTGTAAAACCCCGTGTCTTTGCCTGTTTTCCTGCTTTTGACCTTCATCTGGGGACAGATGAGCGGCCGCGCTATAAGTATATCATGTGTTGATAAACATATCATGTGTTGATAAACATGTCATGTGCTTTGTTGAGCTGCAGCTTTTTTGCACTCATTCTCTCTCCTGGATGACTGTAACTACATATTTACGTTGTATTGGTGAAAATTGATGCAATGTCAATAAACCTTCTTATGTCTTATGTCTTATATATATATATATATATATATATATATATATATATATATATATATATATATATAGGAGCCATGATGGTGTAGTGGCAGGGCTTTTGACTTGGGACCCGAAGGACGCGGGTTCGCGCCCCGGCCACTACACACCTTGGGGTGTCTATGAGTGCACACCTAATTCTCCAGCTCCCCGGGCGCTTTCTGGCTGCTCACTGTACCACCTGGTGGTGGTTGGGTTAAATGCAGAGACGAATTTTGTCTGTGTATGGGAAACATACACAGATGACAGACAAAGACATTGTTATTATTATTATATATATATCTATATATATACACATATACATACACTGTTAAAATAAATAGGGTGGTTAGACTTAAAAACTTGAATTCAAAAGCTGCCTTAAAACTACAAGTTAACGCAACTTCAAATAATGTTTTTCTCCAACTTAGGATGGCAAGCTAGAAAAGTAGCCCAATTTATGATAAGTCATTGTTTAAATATGATACCATAAGTTGAAATGACTAACTATAGAACATTATACATTCTCCAAAAATTGAGTACTCTTGTCAAGTAAAATTACAATCATATTCTATTTGAACTCAAATAATAAAGTTATACCCTTGTCTAATTAACGTTTATTTGTTGTATGAACTTCATACTCTGAGTTTAAACAACTTGCAAATTTACATTATCCATTCATAAAAACTTGTTTTCATTTGTTAAAGTAACAAACATTTATATATACTTTCAACTCTCATTTTAAAGTTAAACTGACATACCAATTCCCTTTTTGAGTTAATTTAACTCAAGATTTTAAGGCAGCTTTTGAACTTAAAATAGCAATTTAAGTAAACAAACATTTCCAAATTTCACTTTCTCCACTAAGAATGCCAAGTTCACAATTTTTCTAAAATAATTACACCAAATACACTTCCAATTCAAATATCAACCATTTATTTTGATCTTTTTCTTTCAAATGCAGATGATACAAGACGTAAAAGAAAACATTTGTCCAAGACAAGCTGAAGTGTTGACATTTATAGGACCGAAACTGACAAAAAATATTTTTTTTAACAAATAAACACACATACAGGTAGTCCTAGACTTACGAAGATCCGTTCCTGCGCGGCGCGGAACATGCATTCCTATGCGACGCAGTAAACCCGTTTTTCAACGTGAGACAAAACAAGCGTATACATACTGTACCATAAATATGTACATTACTTTATTTCCAAGTGGTTAGCTAACACAGTACAATAAACAATTATCAAAAAACACATAAAATACTGCACAGTACGTTTAATAATGAAAAAAAAAGTAAAAAAAAATAGTAGTGTACTGTACTATAAAAAAAAGAGAAGAAAATGTCCTTACTTTTATGGAAGGGGCGTTGTAGGAGAGGGAGAAAAGCTTAGTGGGCGGGAGCTGCAGAAGGTGCTGGTGCAGGTGAGTGAGGAGGGGCAGGTGATGCAGAAGGTGCTGGTGATACTGGTGCAGATGAGTGAGGGGGGCAGGTGAGTCCAGAAAGGTAGCTGAGGTGGAGGGGCAGGTGATGCAGAAGGTGCTAGTGATGCTGGTGCAAGTGAGTGAGGAGAGGCAGCTGAGATGGAGGGGTAGGTGATGCAAAAGGTGCTGGTGAGTGAAGGGGGGCAGGTGAGTCCAGAAAGGCAGCTGAGGTGGAGGGGCAGATGATGCAGACGGTGCTGGTGCAGGTGAGTCCAGAAAGGCAGCTGAGGTGGAGGGGCAGGTGATGCAGAAGATGCTAGTGAGTGAAGAGGGACAGGTGCGTCAGGAGAGGCAGCTGAGTTATATAAAATAAAATAAATTTAAAAAAGAGAAAAAATGTCATTACCTTTATGGAGAGACAGGTGATCCAGAAGGTGCTGGTGATGCTGGTGAGTGAAGAGGGACAGGTGAGTCAGGAGAGGCAGCCGAGTTATAAAACAAAAAGAAAGAAAGAAAAATAGAAACGAAAATGTATTTACCTTTATGGAGGGACAGGTGATCCAGAAGGTGCTGGTGATGCTGGTGCTAGTGAGTGAAGAGGGACAGGTGAGTCAGGAGAGGCAGCTGAGTTATATAAAATAAAATTAAATAAATAAAAAAAGAGAAAAAATGTCATTACCTTTATGGAGGGACAGGTGATCCAGAAGGTGCTGGTGATGCTGGTGCTGGTGAGTGAAGAGGGACAGGTGAGTCAGGAGAGGCAGCTGAGTTATAAAAAAAAAAAAAAAAAAAATGTATTTACCTTTATGGAAGGACAGGTGATGCAGAAGGTGCTGGTGATGCTGGTACTATGTGAGTGGAGAGGGACAGGTGAGTCAGGAGAGGCAGCCGAGTTATATAAAATTAAATAAAATTAAAAAAAGAGAAAAAATGTCATTACCTTTATGGAGGGACAGGTGATCCAGAAGGTGCTGGTGATGCTGGTGCTAGTGAGTGAAGAGGGACAGGTGAGTCAGGAGAGGCAGCTGAGTTAAAAAACAAAAAGAAATAAAAAAAGAAAAGAAAATTTATTTACCTTTATGGAGGGACAGGTGATGCAGAAGGTGCTGGTGATGCTGGTACTATGTGAGTGAAGAGGGACAGGTGAGTCAGGAGAGGCAGCTGAGTTATTTAATAAATAAATAAATAAAAAGAAAAGAAAATGTCTTTACCTTTATGGAGGAGCAGGTGATGCAGAAAGTGCTAGTGAGTGAAGATGGACAGGTGAGTCAGCTGAGTTATTTAAAAAATAGAAAGAAAAAAAATGTCTTTACCTTTATGGAGGGGCAAGTAATGCAGAAGTTGCTGGTGATGCTGGTACAGGTGAGTGAGGAGGGGCAGGTGAGTCCAGAAAGGCAGCGGAGGTGGAGCTCCCTGATCTACTATACTCTTGGGCATGCGTCCAGCCTGAGCAAAGACAAACGCTTGATTCATTCATTGATAAATTACTGTCCAATTCAGAATACAGTTTAATGTGTAATATAATCTTAATTTAATCTTTAATCTAAAAAAACGGCATTCTTTACAATAAACTATACTAACAATAATAAAAATCTTAATAAACACAATAACAGCCAGAACCAGATCAATAAGCAGCAACAGACTGTTTACAATTGAAATACCGATAATCAAGTTTTAAGTTTTTGTCCAAAAAGACCAACTTGTCCACATTTTCTGCCAAAAGTACAGATCTAGTTGCAGTGATTATCTCCAGTGGTGGAGAAAATCATCTCAATAACAGTAGCAACAGTGTGGCTGTATTTGTCATTACTCCGTGGGGCGGCCGTGGTGTAGTTGTAATGGCAGTCGTCTCCCGATCGGAAAGTTGGCGGTTCGACTCCCGGGACCCGCACCATGTGTCGTTGTGTCCTTGGGCAAGACACTTAACCCTGAGTTGCTCCCGGTAGGACTGGAAAGCACCTTGCATGGTAGTCTGCCGCCACCGGTTTATGAATGTGTGTAGCATTCAATATATGTGTAGCACTTTGAGATTTTCAGTAATGAAAAGTGCGTTATAAATTGAATTAATTATTATTATTATTATTATTACTCACAACAAGCTCTTCTTGGACCTGCTCCCACCTGTCCCTGGAAAAGTTCAGAGTTCAGTCATCACAGACTTCTTTGCTGCAGGTGATCTGGCAAATTTCCCTGAAGAGGAAGAAGTCAGCTGCTATCTCTGTCCCAGACTGGAAATAAAACACAAAGAGGTAAAAAAAAAAATAAGTTACGGTAATAAGATTATAATTTTAAATTAAAAAGATTAATTAGATATTCTTCTTTCGGCTTTTCCCTCTTCAGGGGTCACCACAGCGAGTCATCCTCCTCCACCTCACTCTGCATCCTCTGTCCTCACTCCAACTACCTTCATGTCCTCTCTAACTGCATCCATATATCTCCTCTTTGGCCTCCCTCTTTGTCTTTTTCCTGGCAGCTGCATTTCTAACATCCTTCTACCAATATACCCACTGTCCCTCCTCTGGACATGTCCAAACCATCTCAGTCTGGCCTCCCTAACTTTATCTCCCAGATGTTCAACATGTGCAGTACCTCTGATTATCGCTTTACTAATCTTATGTAGGGCTGAACAATTAATTGCATTTGCAATAAAATTGCAATATGATAAAACAAGATTTTGTAATCGCGAAGGCTGCAATTTGATTGGTCACATGACCTGGTTAAGTGACTTGTGAGTGAGTGTAGCAAACCAGAGCAGAGAGCGGGAGAAGTGAACACTGCACTTTAACCAGTTGCACAATGACGTCAGGCTCGACAGAAGCTGATACATCTGAAAGTTTGGTACCAAAGAGGGGCAGCACGTCCGTTGATGGCTATAAAAAAACGCTGTGCGTGAGGTTCTTTTTTTTTTTTTTACATCTAAAAGATTTAATAAGAACAGATACTAGTTTATTTTGTGTTCACTGAGTTTGAATTCCCAGAAAATAACAAGTTGGTTAAAGCAGATTCTCTTTATGTTTTTTGCACTTTATTTTTTATTTTGTTACTGGCTGGAAAGCAGTAAGTTTAATTTTTTTATATCTAATTTTTTATATTTATTAACTGTCATGTGAAGTTCAGACAGTAGTTAGGAAGTTCACTTAACATATTTACTATTATGTTTATGAAACAAGAAAAAATAGAAATGGTGAAAAGAAAAGGCATAGATTTGTTTGCTTTATTGTAATCTCTGCTTTAAATAAATCTGACATTGTTTATTATAAAACAGATAGATTTATTGCTTCTGTTTGTTGAAAAATACTTGAGAAGATATTAAAAAAATAATCGCGTTTTAAATCGCAATTGCAATTTATAGAAAAAAAATCGCAATTAGATTATTTTCCAAAATCGTTCAGCCCTAATCTTATGCCATGTCACTCCTAAGGAGAACCTCAGCATCTTCATTTCTGCCACTTCCAGTTCTTTCTCCTGTCTTTTTGTCAGTGACACTGTCTCCAGACCATACAACATAGCTGGTCTCACCACTGTCTTGTAAACTTTACCTTTGACCTTTGCTGGCACCTTTTTGTCACAAATCACTCCTGAAACTTTTCTCCATCCACTCCATCCTGCCTGGACTCTCTTCTTCACCTCTTTACCACATTCCCCATTTTCCTGGACAGTGGACCCCAAGTACTTGAAGTCCTGCACCTTTGTGACCTCTGCTCCTTGTAGCCTCACTGTTCCACCTCCTCCCTCTCATTCACACACATGTACTCTGTCTTACTACGGCTGACTTTCATTCCTCTTCTTTCAAGTGCATACCTCCACCTCTCCAAGTTCTCTTCCACCTGTTCTCACCACAGATCACAATGTCATCTGCAAACATCATAGTCCATGGGGATTCCTGCCTGACCTCATCTGTTAGTCGGTCCATCACCAGAGCAAACAAGAAGGGGCTCAGAGCCGATCCTTGATGCACTCCCACCTCCACCTTGAAGCTATCTGTCACTCCTACAGCACATCTCACCACTGTCCTGCTGTCCTCATACATGTCCTGCTGTCCTCACACATGTCCTGCTGTCCTCACACATGTCCTGCTGTCCTCACACATGTCCTGCTGTCCTCACACATGTCCTGCTGTCCTCACACATGTCCTGCTGTCCTCACACATGTCCTGCTGTCCTCACACATGTCCTGCTGTCCTCACACATGTCCTGCTGTCCTCACACATGTCCTGCTGTCCTCACACATGTCCTGCTGTCCTCACACATGTCCTGCTGTCCTCACACATGTCCTGCTGTCCTCACACATGTCCTGCTGTCCTCACACATGTCCTGCTGTCCTCACACATGTCCTGCTGTCCTCACACATGTCCTGCTGTCCTCACACATGTCCTGCTGTCCTCACACATGTCCTGCTGTCCTCACACATGTCCTGCTGTCCTCACACATGTCCTGCTGTCCTCACACATGTCCTGCTGTCCTCACACATGTCCTGCTGTCCTCACACATGTCCTGCTGTCCTCACACATGTCCTGCTGTCCTCACACATGTCCTGCTGTCCTCACACATGTCCTGCTGTCCTCACACATGTCCTGCTGTCCTCATACATGTCCTGCTGCCCTCATACATGTCCTGCTGTCCTCATACATGTCCTGCTGTCCTCATACATGTCCTGCTGTCCTCATACATGTCCTGTACCAGTCTAAGACTTTTCTGCCACTCCAGATTTCCTCATGCAATACCAAACCTCCTCTCTTTGCACCCTGTCATATGCTTTTTCTAAATCCACAAACACACAAATCCACAAACAAAAAAGATAAATTAGATAATAATAATAAAAGAACAATACCTCTTTTTGATCGGTTGAGGTGGTTGAATCTCTCGGTCATCATCATCAGGGCAGAGCTTTAATCTGGTCCAGGACTTGTTGACAATATCAGTTTTAGCTTTTTCATAAAGTGATGAGCTTTTTGGCTGAAGTGTTGACATGATGAGGAGGTCGTAGCGAGGCTCAGGTACTTTAAAGCCTGCAGATCAACAACATACAGACATGTTTTTGTAGATCCAGAGCTTTAAAAACTCATACAGTTTGTACCCTGATGCATGCTCAATAATCCAGGTAGAAAAATCTAAAAAAGCTCAGACGAAACGTTTCTATATATTTTTTGCTTTGTTTTATTTTTTTGAATGTCCAGAGGACCAGACTGAGCTTTTTTAGATCATACAGTTTGTGTTATTGATCTGGACCGATCTGATTTACCTGTTAAAGGTTGTTTAAATGCTGCTAGTTTTAGCGGTGTTTGCAAGCTGCTTTTCTTGCTTCTAGAAAATGTTCACGTTTGGATGACGTCGTTTAAAGTCCGTTAACACGTTAGACGTTAACAAGTTACGTGTTGTCTGCGGCAGACCTAATCTCCGTGAAAAAACGTCCACACACACAACTTTGAATTTGCCTTCGTCTTTTAACAAGGAAGCCATAACGTTAACAAACACGAGACCACAGCGAGAAGCTAGGGCTGCTAATGCTACACGTGCTACAAGATAATAGCGCCGTGCTGAAACTCGCCTAGGAATTTTATTTCCGTGGCGCATATTTTCCCGTTAATAACGTTTAATAAGTGAAAAAATAACCGAAACGGTACGCAGGGGGACACGACTAATTCCTGACAAGGTACACGACATTTAATAAGTGAAAAACAAAAACGAAACAGTACGCAGGCGGACACGACTAAAAGTGAAAAAAAAAAAAACGGTACGCAGGGGGACACGACTAATTCCTGACAAGGGACATGACTAATCCCTGACGCACAGCCTTTTCCCGAAGCTGCAAACTCATCTGCAGTCAGCACGTCGAAGCAAAACTTTGACCAAGCGCCACATATGTGCTTCTGAGGGTGTACAATACAAAAATCATGGTAGCTGCTTGTATTTTCTCTTAAGAAAAGTTCTATAAGCGCAACCGAAAGCATCTGCTTTAATTAACTCCTGCCCTCGACAGTTAGCAAGCTGTTGTTTTATGTCCTGTGTTTAAACATGTAACAGAGACACAAACTTTTATCTCTTAACAACATATTTTAACAACAAATGCAGCTTACCTTGTTTCTATTATTCCAACATATTCCCCGCGCGCCGAATTTGAACGACCTTGCGCCGGATCCAGGTCTTGGAAAAAATGGTATTCATCCGCGACTTTGCTTTCGACTCCTTAATCTGGTCAGGTGGTCCTCTTCTTCATTTAATATGCAATTCTAACTGGGATGGAGAACTTTATAAAGTCTGACTAAATATTACATCATATTTAGTCCCAATTCAGATAAAGAGCGAATTTCCGGCACTATTTTTTATCTCGCATTAATATTGCTAGTGGTGATCAGTTTTTATAAGATCCGGTTACTATTTTAAAACTCAGATTTTCAAATTAAGTTCGCACATTTAAATTTATGTTTCACAGACGTGACTCACAACCTTGAGTTGAAATGCCAATAACGCATGAAATTAAGTTGAAATTACATAACTCATTATGTTAATTGGAAGTAACTTATAGAAAAACGTTATGATAACTAATGGAGTGTATGACTTTTAACAGTGTACATACATACATACATACATATACACATACAGGTACATATAAACATAAAACATATGTATTGTACAAAAAAAACGATCACATGGAATATTAATTTAAATCTATTTGGCGCCCTCTAGCCTTTAGTATGGTTACTCGTCAGTTTGTTGTCTTGTTTTCCTTATAAACTCCTCCACCTCCGTTGGTGTGTGAAAGCGAAAGCGATTACCTTGGTGGAAGATCCTCATCTTTGCTGGAAAAATCAGTCCAAAGTTTATTTTCAGCTCACTGAGTTGTTGTTTCACCCAGTCGTATTGTTTCCGATGTTTCACCACCTCAGCGGACAGGTCCGGGAAGAACATCACATGACAGCCTTTGTACATCACCTTTCCCTTCAGACGTGCTGCGTTCATCAATCTCATCTTGTCCTGGTAGTTCAGGAACTTCATGACGATCACCCGCGGTGGGCCGCCTGGAGCGCTCCGTCCTTGCAGCCTGTGAGCCCGCTCGACAACGGGAGGGGACGGAAACGTGTCTCGTCCCAGGACCTCCATCAGCCAGGTTTGAAGAAAAGCTGTGATGTTTTCTTGCTCTGATTTCTCGGGTAGTCCCACGAGTCTTAGGTTGGATCTCCGGTTGTTATTTTCAAGCTTGTCCACCTTCAAAGTGAGCACTTGGATCTTCTTCTGCATGGAGGCCTCTTTGCTAGCTAGCTTAGCCACGCCGTCTTCCAGGTCCCCAATGCGTGATTCTGCAGAGGTAAACCTCTCGAGGAACGTTCCGATTGTGTCTTTGATTTCTTGATTTGACATTATAATCTCCCGTAGTTGTAGTGAAAAATGAGATTTCAAGGCTAGGATTGCATCCATAATGTTAGCTTCCGAGTTAGCTACAGAGGCCTGGGCACCTGCGTTAGCATTAGCCTCCTCACTGTGTTCGGTTTCCACTTCGCTGCCGGCGTCACTTTCGGGACTCTCTTTGGTTGTCGTTTTAACTTTTAGCTTTTGTTTAGCCGGTATCTTGAAGTGTCGAATTGAACCTCTAGCTTGTATAAAATATACTTTAGCAGTGGTTTAGATATCCAAAAGTAGGATTTGTTGGTCGGAGCTCAGAGCACAGCAGTTGCTCAGTGAGACGCCATAACCGGAAGTCCGCATGACCTTATATGTTAGTTGGTCCATCACCAGAACAAACAAGAAGGGGCTCAGCCGATCCTTGATACAATCCTACTTCTACTTTGAAGCTATTTGTCACTCCTAGAGCACATCTCACCACTGTCTTGCTGTCTTCATACATGCCCTGCACTCTGGATTTCCTTATGCAATACCACATATTCTCCCTCAGCACCCTGTCATATCCTTTTCTAAATCCACAACGACCCAATTAATTTATTTCTGACCCTATATGTACTACTTCATCAGCATCCTCAACGCAAAGATGGCACCTGTGGTGCTTTTTCTTAGCATGAAACCATACTGCTGCTCACAAATAGTCACGTCTCGTCTAAGTCTAGCTTCCACAACTCTCTCCCAGACCTTCATTGTGTGACTCATCTACTGTAGTTGCTACAACTCTGTACATCACCCTTGTTCTTAAAAATGGGCACTAGCACACATCTCCATTCCTCAGGCATTTTCTCACCCTGAAATCTGCCATTGAATAGATGAGTCAAAAACCTCACTGCCATCTCTCCTAGACATGTCCAAAACTCCAATGTGTGTCATCTTGTCCTTTTGCCTTTCCTTTCTTCATTTTTTTCATTTTTCTGAACTTCACCCTCACTAGTCTTTCCCACTTCCTGGTCACAGTTTCGATGACCTGTACTCTTCTTTCCCTTTCATTCTCTTCAATCATTAGATCCTCAAAACGCTCCTTCCTTATTTCCATCTCAGTCACCACTGGATCTGGAGGAATATACATCTGCTGTCCTTGGATACATCAGCGAGTGTGTTGAAGATGTCACCACCGCCACTACTGCGATGTGCCGAGTCAGAAACCTTGGCTGAACGCAGAAGTCCTTACTCTGCTGAAAGCAATGGATGCTGTCTTTAAGTCTGGCGATTTCCTCAGGCGGCTGAGGCGAGTTGGACTGGGAAGCTCAGTCCTCACCTCCTTCAACAGGTGTTCAGCAGAGAGCATCCTGTTCTCCAGCATCAACGTGTGCCACGGGGGCTGCACAGCTGGAGAAAGAAAAGCTCTGCAGAGAGTGGTGAAGGCTGCACATAAGTCCGTTGGAGTCAGCCTCCCCACCATCACAGACATCTACACCTCTAGATGTAGGAAGAGGGCCACCTGCATCATGAAGGACCCCACTCACCTAGCACACGTACTTTTTGCCCCACTCTGCTTAGGCAGAAGGTTGTGGAGTATTAAGTGTAGACCCACTAGACTGAGGAACAGTTTCTACCCTGCAGCTGTTAGACTCATAATTATCTAACCAGCAAAATCACTGTAATGACACTTTCCTTGATGATATGTCACTTTAACTGTGTTGCTGATTATTCATGCTGCTGATTTTTGGCCTTTAAATTGCTATATTCATACCTATCTGCTCACAACAGACTCATGTTCAGGTTGCTTTTAATACACCATAAAATGGAAATATACCTGTGGGAATGTCTGCGTGAAGTTAATAACTGGACATCATTAAAGAGGCACTAAATGCCCTCTGGAGCTTTAACTCCGCCCCCGTAGCAAATTCAAAATCTCCCTCAAAATGGGCGTGTTGAGAGACAAGGGTGGAGAAGGTGGGGTTTTTTGCTGCCTTCATGGCTTCTCCAGCAAACAACCTAAAACAAACTAAAAGTCTAGCCAACAACATAAACCAAGCAACAACAAAGAATAAACATGTAGATGTATGTATCTATTCCACCCGACCTATCCAAAACAAAAGGCTTAAAAAAATTATTACAAAGTTCTCCGTGACCGGGAATTGAACCCGAGTCTCCCGGATGTCAACCCAGATCGTTCACCACTGACCCAACCAGGCATTCATGCATTGCTCATCTAACACACAGTATTTAAACAAATACAACCAGACAGTTTCGATGAAGTGAAAAATATTTTTAAAATAAATAAGTTAAAATACACAAATAACTAGTGCCATTCCGAAAACTATAAGATGCTTTGTTGCAGAGCTTTTCAGGAGTGAAATGTACCACTTCCATATAAGGTATGCACTGCATTGAGGACCGTCTCATCTCCGCAGGGGATTGGCTCTGCTTGAACCAAGTTTGTGACGAAAGCTTGCGAAAACACGTCACTTTGCGAATCCTAGACCAACATGTAAATTAAGGTGCAATTCCTCTGTTCAACCCATAGGACTACCGTAAACACGTTTTTAGACCAAATACAGTATTGCCGATTTAAACAAATACAAACAATTACATGAAAATTAACACAGACATAGTGGGTAACACTTTATAATAACTACACATTATTTAGCCTTATTTAAGCATTAATAAACATTTAATTAACATTGAAAACATCATTAATTAAGGATGATTCACACTTAATACACTATTAATTAACACACTTATTAACGCTTTATACATAAAGAATAATGAGTTCCAAAACCTACGTACTCAATGTTTATTCATGCTTAATAACTCATGAATTAACTATGCTATCTATATTTGTGAATGCTCAAATTAATGTGCTTTCACCACATGTATTAAATGCGTACTAATTGTTAAATAATGTTTGAATTCACTATCTATTAATCCTGCAATGCATCATTAATTAAGGCAGTTGCTAGTAGTTACTTAAGTGTATTTGTGAACCCTTCTAAAGTGAAGACTATTCATTCTTTATTAAGGTTTTGTTAATGTTGAATAAATCCTAAATAGCCACAAGTTATTTTTCACTTGTGGAAATCTAAAATGTTTACCCAACCTGGGTCATGAAACACTCAACCTGTAGCAGGTCACTAAAGTGGCAAAAATTGTGTCAAAGAAAAGTAGTGCAAAACATTTTGGTCACAAATCAAATGATAGGATTTTACAACGTTTCACTGACGTTTTTCTTTTTCTGTTCGTGTTGAAGCAGCTCCGCCCGGACAGAAAAAGCTGTGACACAAAACGTGCGTGGTGACGTCGTTGTTACGCAGCGAAACACTCAACCTGTAGCAGGTCACTAAAGTGGCAAAAATTGTGTCAAAGAAAAGTAGTGCAAAACATTTTGGTCACAAATCAAATGATAGGATTTTACGTTTCACTGACGTTTTTCTTTTTCTGTTCGTGTTGAAGCGGCTGCTTCAACAACCCGCCCGGACAGAAAAAGCTGTGACACAAAACGTGCGTGGTGACGTCGTTGTTACGCAGCGAAACACTCAACCTGTAGCAGGTCACTAAAGTGGCAAAAATTGTGTCAAAGAAAAGTAGTGCAAAACATTTTGGTCACAAATCAAATGATAGGATTTTACAACGTTTCACTGACGTTTTTCTTTTTCTGTTCGTGTTGAAGCGGCTGCTTCAACAACCCGCCCGGACAGAAAAAGCTGTGACACAAAACGTGCGTGGTGACGTCGTTGTTACGCAGCGCTCACTCCAACAGCAGGCGTTAGCGATAGCAGGCTAAAAGCTAAGCTAGTCTCCAAAGCGCGTTGTTTTCGCTTCAAAACGAGTCAAACGAGT
>JBBPBX010001892.1:23083-51308 GCA_038048925.1 Garcialebias charrua | reverse complement strand
AGAAAAAGAAAAACGTCAGTGAAACGTTGTAAAATCCTATCATTTGATTTGTGACCAAAATGTTTTGCACTACTTTTCTTTGACACAATTTTTGCCACTTTAGTGACCTGCTACAGGTTGAGTGTTTCATGACCCAGGTTGGGTAAACATTTTAGATTTCCACAAGTGAAAAATAACTTGTGGCTATTTAGGATTTATTAAACATTAACAAAACCTTAATAAAGCATGAATAGTCTTCACTTTAGAATGGTTCACAAATACACTTAAGTAACTACTAGCAACTGCCTTAATTAATGATGCATTGCAGGATTAATAGATAGTGAATTCAAACATTATTTAACAATTAGTACGCATTTAATACATGTGGTGAAAGCACATTAATTTGTGCATTTACAAATATAGATAGCATAGTTAATTCATGAGTTATTAAGCATGAATAAACATTGAGTACGTAGGTTTTGGAACTCATTATTCTTTATGTATAAAGCGTTAATAAGTGTGTTAATTAATAGTGTATTAAGTGTGAATCATCCTTAATTAATTATGTTTTCAATGTTAATTAAATGTTTATTAATGCTTAAATAAGGCTAAATAGTGTGTAGTTATTATAAAGTGTTACCGACATGGGTCTATGAAACCTTTTAAACACATTCTAGGGAGTTTATCAGCAAAAAAAAGTTAAATTTCTGTTTAGTTTCACTTTAACTTCATGCAGACTCTCCCACTGGTACATTTTCATCTTTAAATCACTTCTTGGTCTGCTGCCTTTATACATCTCCCACATGTCTCTGCGTGAGTGCAGCTACAGCGTGCACTCTCAGGACATTACTACATGCACTGTCCCCTCAGTGTGGACTGAACTTGG
Source organism: Garcialebias charrua (assembly GCA_038048925.1). Taxonomy (NCBI): domain Eukaryota; kingdom Metazoa; phylum Chordata; class Actinopteri; order Cyprinodontiformes; family Rivulidae; genus Garcialebias; species Garcialebias charrua. Next base: position 50,443 of record JBBPBX010001892.1, on the reverse strand, counting down.
CAAAATGGCCTTCTCCTGCTCCGCTCCTGTTTCTTGGAATATCTTGCAAAAAGATCTGAAGCTCTCAACCTTGACCTCTCTAAGTGGCTTTAAGGATCTGTTGGACTCCTGGCAAAGACCAATGCAGACATGTTCCTGTTTTTAGTTCTACATTCGCCTTATAATCTAGCTGTTTTTGCTACTGTTTTGCCATCTTATTTTAATTTGTAAAAATAAACAAATAAAAAATCTGTATGCCTCTTTTATGATCATCTATTGTTGTCGTTATTGTCCATTGTTGTCATCATTCTTTTTTTCATTCATTCATTCAACCTTTATTTAGTCAGGTAAATCTTTTGAACCTCATGGGCTCATTTACGAAAGCGACCTGCTAAAACTAAAGAACAATGAACAGCAATGGTAGAATTTCCTTAAACAATAAACAAACAAACAAACAATAAACAATAGAAAACAAAAGAGAGGGAAAAAAAAAAAAATTTTTTTTTTTAACAAAGTATCAAAAAACTAGCAAAACATTATAAGGTAAACGTATAGAATCAAAGACAGGAACAAATCTGCATTGGTTTTTGCCAGGATTCCAACAGATTCTGAAAACCATTTAGAGAAGTCAAGTTTGAGAGCTTCAGATCTTTTTGTAAGATATTCCAGGAAGCTGGAGCGGAATAGGAGAAGGCCCTTTTTCCAAGTTCAGTCCTCACTGACGGAACACTGCAGGTAATCATGTCCTGAGAGCGCACACTGTAGCTGCAATCACGCAAAGACATGTAGGAGGAGATGTATGAGGGCAGCAGACCAAGAAGTGATTTAAAGATGAAAATGTACCAGTGGAAGAGTCTGCATTCTTTGTTGAAATCAAGTCTCTCTTATAAATGTGTCCTCGAGGCGCAATGGGATTAACCTGTCTAAATAAAGGTTGAATGAATTATTATTTTTTAGTGTATATTGTGAATCCTTATACTGTTTCTTTTGTATACTTTAAATTTTTGCTATTTTTGGATGTAACTGGGACCTTGAGTACACAATTTCGTTCCATCTCATGCATGACACACAAGCCTAATCTGTTGCACATCTTTTCCAGCCTGATCACTCTGTTTCGCCAATCAGTAAAAGTCCTTCTAACCCTCTTTAGTGTCCTGCCTTCCATACAACTAATGATATGCCTTCTACTTTGCCTTAGCATCACTTCTTCATCCCCTCTGTTTCCTTCACCAACATGTTCATTCTGGTCTGCTCGGATCACCACACTCTCCTCCATGGGATTACTGTACTCTATCACTTCATCCGGATCCTTACAAAATTTCTCTTTCTCCTCTGTCACATCCAATTTGTGGAGCATAATCATTGACAGCATTCCTCCTTCAGTACCAAACCTACCCCGTTTCTCTTACTGTCCACTGTCCTTCTCTTTGATCTATGTTGCATCTCCTTATCTTCCTGTCTCCTCTTCATTCCTCTCACTATCATATTTCTTCTTGGCTAACCTCTTTCTCTGAATAGCTTCCTGCTCTTCACTATTCCACCACCAGGTTTCCTTATCATCCATTCTCTGTCCAGATGACACATCAAATACCTTCCTACAAGTCTCTCTAATTGCTGTTTTTGTAGTAGCTCAGTCATCTGGAAGCTCTTTATTTCTACCCAGACCCTTCTGAACTCCTCACTACAGTACATTATTCTTTCCTCAGATTCTACCATGTGGTCTTCTTCTCTTATTTGACTCTTTTTCTCTTCTTCACAGCAACAGTCATTCTACACACAACCATCTGATGCTGTCTGGCAACGCTCTCCCCTGCCACAACCTTACAGTCCCCAATCTCTCTCAGGTTTCCTCTTCTACACAGAATATAGTCTACCTTTGGGCCCCATCCTCCACCCTTATACTGTAGCTCACTCTATATTCTTCCCTCTTTTGGAAATAAGTGTTGACTAACACCATTTCCATTCTTTTGGGAAACCCCTTATTGTTCCTTGACACAAAACTACCCATCTCTTCTTCATCCCTTCTGTTTCCTACACCATTCCGCTACCACTTGTCCATTCTGGTCTGCTCCAATCACTACTCTCTCCTCCCGGGGAATACTCTCTATTACTTCATCCAGATACTTCCAAAAATTTATTTCTCCTCCACATCACATCCAACCTGTGGAGCATAACCATTGACAATGTTTAGCATCAGTCTTTCTACTTCTACCTTCAGACACATCACCCTATCTGATACTCTCTTCTCTACTACATTCTTTGCCAACCCCTGCTTCAGGACCACCCCTACTTCATTTCTCCTTCTATCCACACCATGGTAAAACAGTTTAGACCCTGTTCCAATGCTGCAAGTCTTACCACCCTTCCACTTGGTCTCTTGGACACGTAAAACATCTACCTTCCTTCTCTGCATTATGTCAGCCAGCTCTCTACCTTTGCCTGTCATTGTTCCCACATTTAGAATTGCAACCTTCAGTCCCACATTCTTAACTTTCCTCTTCTCTCTCTGCCTCCTGACACATTTCCCTCCTCGTGGTCTTCGACTAATAGAAGCCCAATTTCCTCCGGCCCCCTGTTTGTCAACTGGTGGTCGGTGTTAACCCGAGCCTCGATTGGTCCGGAATGGTGTTGCTTAGTTGACACTATACAGGATCCATTTAGGATACCAACTCACATATTAGTTTTGTCTAAATTATTTTACGTCAGATGCCCTTCCTTACACAACCCTCACTATTTACGGTACCCAGGCTTGGGACCAACACAATAGCTACACTGTCTTGTGCTCCCTAGTGGCTGGTTTACCAAAAGACCGATTCTAATACTCAAACACATCTTTTCATTCATTGAACCTTTATTTATACAGGTTAATCCCACTGAGCCTTGGGGACTCATTTAAAGCTTCTGGACCCCTTTTTTTAATTATACTTTTTGGCCACCAAGCAGGCAATTTTAATTTAAAAAGTCAGATGTGACATGTTTTTCAATTCTTTGTGTGTTTTTGTTAAACAAAATTCTTGTGTTTTTAGATGGATCGAACACTGATCTTCATAACATTGTTGGGGCTCTTCTGTTGCTGCAATGCTCAGAAAGGTAAGATTTGCTATGCCTGTTGTAAAAAAAAGTCTAACATGAGCTGCAGTGTTTTAAGATGAACTGATGTGTAAGCACTGGGAGTGGGGTGGCTAAACAAGGCAGCTAACCAGGGACTGCTCTGAGTTTGACTCTTTCTTTGTTTTCCATCTAGAGGGGAACGAGTGCATCAGTGCCAATGCCAAATACTGCGGAGAGTGCATCCAGGCTGGAGCCAAATGCGGCTGGTGTACAGGCCTAGTATGTAAATCAAAGCTGTCAGCTGCATTCACTGCTGAGCTTTACAGGCAGATAATCAGTTGAAATGCTTTAAATTATTTAAACTCCAGTGTTGAATGTTAAATGTAAGCGTTTTATCTGAATAATAGTGAACATTTGTCTGCTTTAAATTCAGAAACCTGGAACGTTTTGAATGATTGTTTCAATTATTTCTGTGCTGTTGCTCTCAGAACTTTCTAAAACAGGGTGAGACAGTGTCAAGTCGTTGTGACGAGCTGCAGTCTCTAATAAAGAGGGGCTGCGAGGAGTCACAGATGGAAAACCCACATGGGAAAAAACAGACTCTCAAGGACAAGCCTGTTACAAATCGCAAGAAAGGAGCAAAAAAACTGAAGCCAGAAGAAATCACCCAGGTCCAGCCCCAGAAACTGAGCCTCACTCTCCGATCTGGTGTGTAAACAAAGTTGTTCTTTAGAAACTCTAAGCTTCTTCAGGTATAGACATTTATGACATTTAGGGATTGTTGTCATTGTGCCACATTTCATGTAGGTGAGCCTCAGTCTTTTAACTTAAAGTTTAAACGGGCAGAAGATTATCCCATCGACCTGTACTATTTGATGGACCTGTCCTACTCCATGAAGGATGATTTGGAGAATGTTAAGAACCTGGGAACTAGTCTGATGCTGGAGATGTCAAAGATTACCTCTGACTTCAGGATAGGTGAGGAGTTCATTGGTTTTGTCACTAAAGTTGTGTTTAAATGCCAGATGATTTTTTTTATACCTTGGACAGTGACCTTTGTCCAACATTTATTTTTTAAACACACTCACAAACTGATGATTCTGTTTCCTGATCCTGTTCTTTATCTAGCACTGAAATATAATTTGAAGCAAGCATTTTGTTTGAGGACAATTAAAGCTGTGCATTTAGATGACTTTTGCTCTTTGTTCTTTATACCATTTATCCACCTTATTCCTAGGGGCTCTACTGTAGAAATGATTATGGGTACAACTTCCTGTCAAACACAGGAAGTAGCAATAAGCATTGGCTAACCATGGTAGAAAAGCACAGACCACGGTGTATTTGAAAGCAATTTGCATTCAGTTTATCAGATAAAACACTGTTTTTGTTTTGTTGTCATTTATTTAACAACTAAAGACATGTTCCTTTTTTTAGTATTCTATAACTACCGCCTTACAATCTAGCTGTTTTTACGCTACTTTTTCTTTTGATTGTCCTTTTGGTTGCTATTTTATATTAACTTGTTTAAAAATAATAATAATTTGTGCGCATCTATTATGAATGTCCTATTTTTGTCGTCGTTGTCCACTGTTGTCATCACTCTTTGTTAAAAATTCAGTTCTCTCTTGTAAATGAGTCCCCAAAGCTCATGGGATTAACCTGTATAAATAAAGGTTGAATGAAAAAAACAAAACAAACAACAACAACAACAACAACAACAAAAAAACACAAAGTTTACTAAATAAACCGTGCTGAGTTCAGGTACCTGTTGTGTTTGCGGCTACACGAACAACCAGACCAAACCAAATCAGTGGCTACAACAACAGAATTTTGAACACGGACCCAAAACAAAAACAGTGTTCCTGTGAAAACAGGTCTAGTTTCCATCTCCTACCTACAGATGAGGAATAAAGAAGAATGTGGCTGAAAAATGTGAACTTGAAGTGACCACCCAAAACTCTGTATGCATGCTCATTTCACTTTGTTGACGAACAGCCGATGGAGGAAAACCTCTATCCAGCATCAAATCCCGGCCGGGGGCCTTTCTAGGTGGAGTTTGCATGTTCTCTCAGTGCATGCATGAGTTTTCTTTGGGTACTCCGGTTTCCTCTCACAGACCAAAAACATGCATGTTAGGCTGATTGGTGACTCTAAATTGTCCCTAGGTGAGAGTGAGAGAGTGAATGGTTGTTTGTCTTGTTTGTCTCTATGTGTCCCTATGATGGACTGGAGACCTGTCCAGGGTGTCCCCTGCCTCTTGCACAGTCATGGCTGGACATGTACATTAGTGACCCCACGTCCCGAAAAGGAAGAAGTGGGTAAAGATGATGGTTGGATGGATATGGATATATTGCACACAACTGATGATGGCAATGTTTAAATTGCCATCATCAGCTGTGTGTGCTTACCTGTAATACAAGTGTTTAAAAAGGTTTAAGTACTTGTATGAACCTCATTAAAGATTGAAGATTGGAGATGTTGACAGCAGGAATGCTCCTAACATGCGAGTCCATTTGGAACAGCTCAACATATGTTTCAAGTGGATTTACTTCCAAAATGGAGTTTGATCCCAATATACCTTAGTTTTTAAAATGTCATAGTGATTCCTGTGATTGCTGTTCTATAGTAATGATACATAATATAGCAATATGAAATTTGTTCTGAAATTATTGCTCAGTGAATGCTACAGCACGCTGTTCTGATGTTACTGTGTTTGTGCGTGAAAATAACCATGGAATCTTATGCAAATAACCATACAATGCTAAATTATAATGCTTTATAAAATAGTATTCACGTGAACTGCTGTGAAAATTTGGGGGTTAGATTTGTTAGAGATCTTAGCTGTGTTCAGACCAGCCATTAGCTCATCTATCCTATCAAACAAACTACTTTTATGAACTGATCATTCAGAGCTAAAAGCAACTGGTACAAAAGCAACTGTCTCTTTAAATATAAAGCTATCATCAACTCCATGGTGTATGAATCATATGAAGCAAGTTTTGCTGTTACAGTTCAAAAAAAATTATTGCATTTACCAATTGCTTTAAATTGTATTAATCATTTTTAAATAATCCAAATCTGACTTTACTTTTTTTTTCTTCAGGTTTTGGATCTTTTGTGGAAAAGACAGTCATGCCTTACATCAGCACCACCCAGGCCAAGTTGCTGAACCCATGCACAGGCGACCAGACCTGCACCAGCCCCTTCAGCTACAAGAACGTCTTGAAGCTCACCAGTGATGGCTCGTTGTTCAACAGTTTGGTGGGCCAGCAGCACATCTCTGGAAATTTAGACTCCCCTGAGGGAGGCTTTGATGCCATCATGCAAGTGTCTGTGTGCGGGGTAAATAAAAAGATTTACTGCTGATTAGGGATTCAGCTTCAGATTTAAAGTATTTTTTCCCACAATCATCATTACTAGCAATACCTCATCTGTAAAAATAATTGGTAATTTCAGGAGTCCTTGAAGTTTATGAAGAAAGCTTTGGATGATTATCAGACAATACAGAAGCAACAATTTTTTAAGGATGCCCAGTAAAGCCATTGGTTTTTAGTGTATTGGTAGCAAATTTACTTGAATGATCTTTCTTATATTGTTTATCAGGAGCAGATTGGCTGGAGGAATGTGACTCGTCTGCTTGTGTTCTCCACTGACGCTGGCTTCCACTTTGCTGGAGATGGAAAACTGGGTGGCATTGTACTGCCCAATGATGGAAAATGTCATTTGGAGAATAATACTTACACGATGAGTCACTATTATGTAAGATGTTTATGTGCCTCAGACCATTTCATTTATGGTTTTCTTTGACATGAAATCAGCAACCTGACACGTCTTTTACATCTTCAAAGGACTATCCATCCATCGCTCACCTTGTTCAGAAGCTGAGCGACAACAACATTCAGACCATCTTTGCAGTCACAGAAGAATTTCAGCCCATTTATAAGGTTGGATTTTTAAACCTCTTTTTTTCCCCTTTTGCACTTGTTTCTACAAAGTGATAGGGCCAAAACATTCACTGTCAAATAGCAGCTATATTTCCTGTTTTGCTTTGTTTTGTTTTGTTTTTTGAATGTCCAGAGGACCAGACTTAGCTTTTTTAGATTTTTCTACCTGGATTATTGAGCATGCATCAGGGTATATTTCCTGTTGTTATTTTTACGTATTTATTGGGTTGCAGATCATTTTACCATGAGTCAACAAAGTTTTAACATTTTGCCAAACTCATTTCATTATGCCACCTTCACTCTGAATGACAAACTTGCTACACAACATTAACAACCCATTCTGGATCAAAAATGTAGAAAACCTCTTCCATTGTGAAGGAAATCATGACCCCTCTACACTTTATTTATTTATTCATTACTTACAAAAAATATTTTTCACACACCTGAGACATTCTCACCATGCTTTATACGTCACCAGCACGTTTCCATTATGATACTACCTCGTCTGCCCATGACTGTACCATACTCCAGGTCCCAACCTGATAAAATTCCCTTGGACCGGATTAGGATGCAGCTACGCAACACAAGACTGTGAAAAGCAAGCTTAATTCTACTTCCCCTGGTATCCTGACAGAATTTTCCTCTTAACTATGGGAGGTTTCAGAGCCTCCAGAATCAATTTCAGCCTTGCTGTGGAAAAGGAAACACCATTCAGCAGCATGAGGGGATGTAGAATGAAGACTTTTCTGTGCAGAACATCAACTAAATCTCTTTTCTTCCTTCCTCATCTTTCAGGACTGATCACAATGAGAACAAATGCTTCTTAACTTGCATTCAGAATGCAAATGAAGGACAGCTAAGGCCCTGTTTTCACAGACACGATGGGGGCAAATGTAGGTTTTTGCGTATGTTAATTAGAAAAGGAAAAGATCTGCGTTGACACGGACGAATTCTGTGTTTACATGCATCCGCAGGAATCCCACCCGCACTCCTGAATCTGCTGTAGTTACCATGCCAGGTCATTAGATGGCGCTGTGAATTTTGAACCTTCACCTAATGCGCATGCATGCTGCCTCAGGCTGTGTCTCAATTCAGGGGCTGCATCCTCATGAGGACCCAGCCTAGCTGGGCCGAGTAGGCCACGCACTCACAAGGCCGGGTGAGCTGGACGAAACTGCTGAAATGGGACGGTCTAGCCTTCCGGAGAGCCGGCATTGAAGTGGGTGGGGCGTTCTCTTGAAATGGGTGGGAAGTGTGCGCGCTTGGTGTGTGTGTGGAAAGAGAAGGGACGCCGCAGCTGAATATATATATTAGTGTTTCTGAGTTTACTGTTTGTTAAGAACTGATTACAAATCAGCTTATTTTAGAGTCAGAGTCAGAGAGTCTTTATTGTCATTTGCACCGCATGTGGTACATGAGATGAAAACGAGATTATGTACACGAGGTCCCAGTTACATCCAACAACAAATGAAAGAGAAAAACAGTAATAACATCTAGAACTAACTAAGAAAAGCATCAACTAGTAATACACAGCTAACTAAGAAAAGCATCAACTAGTAATACACAGCAGCACGAACATGAGTTTGTATGAGCAGATGGTCACAGATGAACACAGATGAATACAGCAACAAGAAAACAGATCAGCATCAGTATGATGTGATATTTTGCAGTGTTTATTTTTTATTTTATTTTTATTTATTCATGAGTCTAACAGCCTCAGGGTAGAAGCTGTTCCTCAGTCTAGTGGTTCTACACTTGATGCTCCTCAACCTCCGTCCTGAGGGGAGTGGGGCAAAAAATTTACACGTGCGTAGCAAGGATTTTCTGAGGGGCAATCGTTTAAAAGACAGAATGGACCTACGAAAGGCAAGTTGCCCAGTAGCTCAAATGGTTAAGCATCCTGCGTTTGGCGCAGAGTTACTTTTCTCGAAGCTGGTTCGAATCTCACTCGGTACGGTTAAAACTTATTTTACATTTGTCTTTTATTGGATAAAAAAATGAGGACTGAGATTAAAAAGAAGGAGTTTGTGAAACTCCTTCTTTTTTTTAACCAATAAAAGACAAACGTAAAATAAGTTTTAACCGTAACGAGTGAGATTCGAACCAGCTTCGAGAAAAAGCTCTCTGCGCCAACCACGGGATGCTTTACCAATTGAGCTACTGGACAACTTGCTTTTCGTAGGTCCACTCTGGCTTTTAACAGATCGCCCTTCATAAAATCCTTGCTACGCACGTGTAAAATAAGCTGATTTGTAATCAGTTCTTCAAAAACAGTAAACTCAGAAACACTAATATATATTCAGCTAACACATTTTTTTTTGTCGTTTCTGTAGTTAAATTTTAATGAGATATATTCGCGCTGAGGTTGTTTGAGATGACTAAATAAAGGTTGAATGAATATTCGCGCTGAGGTTGTTGTCAGAACGAGCTGATGACTCAACAACACGCAGCAGCCCCGACCCTGCACGCAGAAAGTCCCACCCCCCCGCGAAATCTCTGCTGGCGCTATGAATTCTGGGATAGCCTCCGTCTTGAAGGATTCACGAATGCATCCTCAGATTTCGACAGGAAGTAGGCCGCATTCCTCGGCCGCATGAGGAGGAGTCTTCGAATTGGGACAGTCCTCCGCGCGGGGCAATGACGTATGCGGCCGACAAATGCGCACTCATGAGGACCCAGCCCCTGAATTGAGACACAGCCTCAGTCTGCTTTCCTCTGGGGCTAAAAGTTCAGCTAACAACAAGTTAAAGCTGGAATTTGGATAATAGTCGACAGATTTGACGCCAAGTGGGACCGCTTCATATAACAAGCTCCACACCGGTCGCTGAGTGGACCAGAACAGAGTCAACGATGTCGGACTTTAGTCCGTGATACTCAGCTGATTTACAGCAGGTAAATCAACGTTCATAATAATGTTTGCTTGTGTTTACTTCGATCACACAACAACCAACTGAGTTTTTATTTTTATTTTTTTCTTGTGAGGTCGAGAAGCTGTCCTTCCAACAGGCGGACCGGTTTGGACGTGGGTCCAGTATCCAGGATGAAAACAGAGCAGAGTCCAGTTCATTAACGTAGTTACAGTTTGGTTAATGTGTTTTAAATAGTGTGTTCAGTTTAATTATCTGTGTTTGTGACATACAGTTTATGGTGTTGAATAAATAAATACAAAATAAACCTGGTGTCTTCATTTTCAACTTTAATAACACGCAACATGTTACACATCGTTTAAATGATGTAACGAGTCCAGATAGCTTCATTTAGCTCAGATAACTTTATATATCTCCCACGCTAACATAAATATTGTTTATTATTGTTACACTGTTATTGTTTAGCACATTTATTATGTTCTAGTGCAGCATGTCGTGAAATATCCGCCTGCCTCGTTCAATAAACAGTTATATTAGAACTGGATCAGACTTTGTCTCTTCCAACACAGATGCAGCTACATTCAGGTGTAGATTAATTAAATATGAGACTCAAAATATATTCCATCAGTCGTAGTTCAGAATGCGGTGTGTGTCCGCCACCATTGTTGATGTCGTCTGTCCGCCGTGCGTGCTGCGCGCATGTGGTTCAAACAAAAGCTCAGCGGGAGATGTTTATGTTATCTACGGGGGGTCAGCGAAAAACCTCCACTTTGGAAGGTGGATTCAGAAACCTTCAGATTCAAAGAGGGGGGCCAGTAATGTCGTGTAAACGATCGGCAGAACCGCAGAGAGAAAGGTGCGGTTTCACTCAAAATACACGCTGTGTAAACGGCCCCTGAGTGATTTCATTGGCATGTGGAGAAGATTGTGAGGGTGTAGCAAAACCCTGTTGGTTGTAGCGGGAGTAACGATGAGATGCCATACGTCCAATATCCTCATTACAGATAGTTTGGATATTGCTTTAATGAAGGCTTGCAGGCACAGTGTTGTTGTGACAGCAGTATTTTAGGCATGAGGTCAGTGATGAATATAAACATGGTCAGTCCTGCTTCAACTTCTCAATGGCAAAGCCACAGCTGTATGGGCCACACACCATGACTTCACCAGGGGACTCATGTACAAAGACGCGTGGATTTCCTACTGAAACTTGTACGCATAAATCAAGAAAACAGTGTCTGCACAAATAAACCCAGATGTAATAAAGAGTGCATACAAATGAATCCAAGCACACTTCCTTTGTACATCCCAAGTGCACATGAGGGAATACCTGACTCCTCCCTCAACACACCTTGATTTAAATATGCTAATAGGTTTAAATATGCCCTGCACCTAAAGAATCTCCTCTCTGCATTATTGAAAAGCCTGTCTACATGTGGGAAAAAGGGGAACATCACATAATGTGAGTTAGAGATGCTTCTAAATGAAGTAGAGGGATGTAAAACACTGTGTTTGGCAGCTGTCCTCTGGCATTAGCTCCAAGAGCAAGAGGAGTGAGTGAGACAATTATGCTTTAATCTTGGTCTGTTCAGCTATATTGTGGGGAATTTGATATACAGTGCCTGGTTGACATACAGATAATACCATCCCACACAGCTGGCATGGTTTGGCTCAGGATAGATTGGCACAGTCCTGATTGTTGTGTCAGCGCCCTCTGGAATGTCCCTGTTGCTAAGAACCTCAGTGTGGTCTGCAGCTGTATGTGTACGGGCAGCACATGGCTCCTTGTGTAATGCTCCAAGACCAGCTTCAGATACAAGTACAGTTCCAAAAGGATTGTCCTTGAAAGCCTAAAACGGCTGAATAGCCTTATTGTTAAAAGTATTTTTGCACCACTTTGCACATGCTTTTATACCCACTCATCTAATTGCATACATGTGGATATTATTGTTCATCATGTGTGTTTGGTGTGTACAATAGCAGTTTTTACATCATTAATGGTTTCCCAGAATCACCTCTGTGTCGCCAATGCACAATAACCATTGAAATGTGAGTAGGCCAACCATCAAAGTCAAAGTCAACTTTATTGTCAGAACTGCAATATGTACAGGACATACACAGGACCGAAATTGCGTTTCTCTCAGTCCCTCGGTGCAACAGTAACCATCTAAACACTAAACACTAAAACATTTAATAAACATAAGCATAAAATAGTAAAAGTGTAACACTGTCCTGAGTTTTTTCATAATAGTATAAAAGTATGAAAATTTACACCAACACTGAAACACCAAACACCCCTAAAACACCAAACACCCAATGAACATAAGCATAAAATGAAATAATAAAAGTGTAATACTGTCCTGAGTTTTTGCATAGTAGTATAAAAAGTATAAAAAGTATATCTATAAAATAAACTGAAGGTTCTAGCATTGACATTTGCAAAGAGTGGCACAGCAGCATATAAGTTAATGTACACAGTATATGTATGAGGTATTTGATGTTGGTATATAGGCAAAGTGGCATATGCAGTGAGGCACATAAGGCACATTTGGCATCCTTAGATAAGGCTAGTCAGAGAATGCTGTATATGTATCTGCAGTAGTGTAGATAAAAGTAGTGTAAATGTAAACAGTAGTAATAAATGTAAACCGTATTAATAAATGTAAACAGTGAATGTAAACAGTAGTATGACTATAGGCAGTAATGTAATACAAACATTAGTGCAAATATGAGAAGTAGTGCAAACTGAATGAGCACAAGTGAATAACCCGTTTGATGACACAGAGTCCAGTGTTAAAAACTTTGTGTTGAGTGGTAATGTGTGAGAAAGTTTTTTGTGTTAAGGCAGTTCAAATGGGAGGGGAGGCAGAGCAGGCAGAGTGTTTAGCATTCTGACTGCCTGATGAACAGAGCTGTCTCTCAGTCTACTGGTACGAGCCTGGAGACTCCTCAGTCTCCTCCCTGATGGCAGCAGTCTAAAGCGGCTGTGTAGTGGGTGTGTGGGATCACCTGCCATGCAGTGGGCTTTCCGAGTGAGGCGTTTGCTGTGTAAGTCCTGCAGTGAGGGCAAGGAGGTGCCGACGATCTTCTCAGCTGCTCTCACGATGCGCTGGAGGCTCTTGCGGCATGATGCAGTACATGCACCAAACCACACCGTGATGCAGCTGGTCAGGACACTTTCTATGGCACCCCTGTAGAAGGTGCACATGATGGGGGTTGAAGCTCCAGCCCTTTTCAGCTTGCGGAGAAAGTAGAGGCGCTGGTGAGCCTTCTTGGCCAGTGCTGCAGTGTTCCTGCTCCAGGACAGGTCCTTCGAGACGTGCACTCCCAGGAACTTGGTGCTGTCCACTCTCTCCACTGCGGTGCTGTTGATGGTCAGAGGGGCATGTTGTGCATCCCTCTTCCTGAAGTCCACAACAATCTCCTTTGTCTTCTCCACGTTGAGAGTGAGATTGTTGTGTCCGCACCACAAGGCCAAGCGGCTCACCTCGTTCCTGTAGTCCGTCTCATCGTTGTTGCTGATGAGACCTACCACTGTTGTGTCGTCCGCAAACTTGATGAAGTGGTTGGAGCTGTACGATGGTGTGCAGTCGTGTGTTAGCAGGGTGAATAGAAGGGGGCTCAGCACACATCCTTGTGGGGCCCCTGTGTTCAATGTGATGGTGCTAGATGTGTTACTCCCGATCCGTACTGTCTGTGGTCTCCCGGTCAGGAAGTCTAGCAGCCAGTTACACATTGAGGTGTTCAGCCCCAGACTGTCCAGTTTATGGATGAGCTGTTGGGGGATGATGGTGTTGAATGCCGAGCTGAAGTCGATGAACAGCATTCTAACATAAGAGTCCTTCGTGTCCAGATGTGTGAGAGCTGTGTGGAGGGCAGAGGAGATGGCATCGTCGGTTGAGCGATTAGGTCGGTATGCAAATTGGAAGGGATCCAGGGAGGCAGGGAGGACAGATGTGATGCTTTTCATGACTAGCCGTTCAAAGCACTTCATCAGGATGGGGGTGAGTGCTACTGGGCGATAGTCATTGAGGCATGCGGGCGTTGCCTTCTTTGGGACAGGGATGATGGTGGTGGCTTTGAAACAGGTGGGGACGATGGCCTGGCTCAGTGAGATGTTAAAGATGTCCGTGAAGACCGCTGCGAGTTCCCCTGCACAGTCCTTCAGCACACGACCAGGTATGTTGTCAGGACCAGAGGCCTTCCGGGCATTAATCTTGATAAATGATCGCCTTACGCTGTCTGAGGACAGCGCCAGCACCTGGCCATCAGGGGAGGGGGGGAGTTTATGTGTAGGTGTGCTGTTACTTGCCGTCTGCAGTGTTGGCGTCATTGCCATGAAGTTGCCATTGGGCTGCACACATTTCTACACACATTTCACTCTTGATACATCTAAAGTTTTGCGTGAAAAGGGGCATATGTGTTTTTGTACAAGAGTTCCCAGGACCCAGTACCCTGCCACTATGATGATAAACCACCACAACCTTACTACAGGTGGCCCACTGTGTTCTTAATGCCTCCGGCAGAGCTCAGCATACTGCCTGTACGCCACTCTACGCGCGCATTCTTTGTGCACGCGTTCGCTGGCACAGCTCTGCTTTCGTTCTCGCGTTAAATGCTCGCGTTTTCGCTCCAAATTCTTGTTGTAATTTGAGCAGCTGCGTGCACAGCGTTTACCTACGGAACAAACTGAGGTCGCTGATTGGTCATTTGCTGACATGCCTACTGAATTGATTGACAGGTCGAGTGGGAGACAAAAAAAAATGCATGAGCTGGCTCGGCTGCAGCCTCTGCAGTGTTTCTAAACTTTATATGTTAATAAAAAGTTCTAAAAAATAAAAACAGGGAGCCTTGGTCCTGCAGCCCACAGCCCACCAGGAAATATTTAGAACGTCGCGCAGCCAGGTAGGACATGAGTCGTGACAAATACATTCATTTCAGTCATGGAGTTGCGGAGGAGGAAGCGATTACTTGACTTTTGGCAAAAAAACTAAATAAAAGTCCTGATCAGCGATGAAGAAGGGGAATTTAATTCATTTGTGTAACATACAAAACAGTCCGGCGCCGGGCAATTTATTGTGAGACAACGCGCATCGCGCACGCGGTCGTAAAATTTGAGCTTTGCGCGTTCGTGCCCTGCGGGGCTACGCGGGGCTACGCTTGTGCCTCTGCGTACGTACGGCGTAGCGTGGCGTATTGCCTGTACGCTGAGCTCTGCCAGGGGCTTCATACACCACTGGAGACTTCAACAATACCCTGCAAGCACCATCCACATGATGGCTGATTTTTGTTCTCTGTGATGAAGTGAAAAGAGGGAATTGGACATACATTCACAATGTTTACATATTAGCAGTTATCTCTGCCACTATAACTGTATATATAAATATTGTGAGCTCAATAACTTCAAAAATAAGCAACATACGGACTTCTATTTTGGTGTGTGGCTACATCTAGGCATAATAAAGGTTCCTTTTAAAAATTGGGTTGTCATGTCAAAATCCAAGATGGCCACCAAAATATAGATATGCAACTATGCTTTATAGTTTTTTATATTGCTTAAAAGTATAATTTCTTCAAATGAGTGGGGTGACCCTTGGAGTGGCTGAAGGTGGATAACCAAGGACCCCATTAGCCACCCCTGGCTCTGCCTTGGTGCCTGGTCTTTGATAACATTGCTCCCTTGCTCACAAAGATCTGTCACTCTGTATTGCCTCAGACAATTCAAATTCAATTCAATTCAAAAATACTTTATTAATCCCAAAGGGAAATTAAATGTTGTCGTAGCTACCGTAATTTCCGCCTGAAAGGTCGCACCGTTATATAGATCGCTTTGTCCAATTATTGGCAATTATTTGTAAAATCCATAAACAGATTGCACCTTTATTTAGGTCACATCTATTATGCGTCACTGCTACGCGACGCATCAGCGCCTCATTTGCCCTGCTGAAAATGGCGGCCACAGAAGCGAGCGAGCACGGAAGGACTTTACAAGATTAACACGGTAAAAACAATTATTTGTTTGCTAAAAATTATAGCTGACATTATAGCACAAGGATTCCTGAGCTTAACCGTTCCTTAATAAATTCACGAAATGGTCAAATCTGCTGG
The DNA here is from genome assembly GCA_038048925.1 of Garcialebias charrua. Classification (NCBI taxonomy): domain Eukaryota; kingdom Metazoa; phylum Chordata; class Actinopteri; order Cyprinodontiformes; family Rivulidae; genus Garcialebias; species Garcialebias charrua. Next base: position 34,497 of record JBBPBX010001892.1, on the reverse strand, counting down.
ATTTAAATTGTTTCGCTTTGACGTCTTCCAAACGGTCACGTGCACTTCGAAAATAAATGATAAATAAATCAAATTTTATCTGAAATGTCTCATACAGGTCACCGTTTGTAAATGAATGATGATTAGCCATTTAGTCGAAGTCGACTTTCGGCCACTTTATGGATCTGTCCTCTCCACGCGTTCCTGTCCTCGACGATTACTTTGAGTTCTGCGATCGTCTTGCTGGTGGCCGATGTGATTGTATCAAGCCAGCATATTCTTTGCCGTCCTCTTCTTCTCGTCCCGCTCACTTTGTAAATGAATACCAAATAATTACTTTCTGTAAGCTGAAAGAAAATCCGCCGAGTGGTTTATGAGCTATTTGCTAAATTATACACGGAAATAAAACGAGGCTAACGTGAAACGTTTATGTCTATAAAACATCGATTTTTTTAAAATCTCAAACATCTCATAAAGCTAGTCAGTTGTAAATGTCTATACAGTGATTACTTTCTGTAAGTTTGATAACAAATCTGTCCTGTGGTTCTTGACTTATCTTGCTAACAAACACAGCTAACAGTGGTTACCTCCAGAGCAGGAGGCTGGCCGGGCAGCGACTGAGTCAGTCCGACCAGAGGAGTCAGTCCGACCAGAGGAGTACACATGAGGTGGGAACGGTCGGTCAGTGGAATCTCTGGAAGTGTCAGAGTTCCAGAGCAGGACGCCGGGCTGCGACAGAGTCAGTCCGACCAGTGGAGGCTGCCTTCGGACACATGAGGTGGGACCGGTCAGTGTACCCTAGCGGACAAAAGTGGTACTGCACCATTTTTTGCCAAAATGAAAAACGGTCACATCTGAGCCAACAATTGGTCTAAAAATATGGGGAAAAATCCATAAACAGGTCTCACCTCTCTATAGGTCGCAGGGCATGCAAATTAGGCAAAAAAAAAACTGTGACCTATAGTCCGGAAATACGGTAATCATCTTGGTTTCATTCAAGAGTTGTTATAGATGCTGATAGCTGTGGGCAGGAAGGATCTCCTGCAGCAAATCCGAAGAATCTGGTCACAGATACCAATCCGTCCACCTGGATCCCCCTTGCTGTCAGATCTGGCGGGCCTCTTGGTCCTCCTGGGCAGCAGGACTCCCCAAATAATAATAATAATAATAATAATGAATTCAATTTATAACGCACTTTTCATTAATGAAAATCTCAAAGTGCTACAAGGTGCAACAGAATTAAATGTCAATAAAACAAGTAATAAAACAAGTAAAATCAATAACAATATCAACTAAGATCAAAAGTAGAATCATGAGGAGGTAGAGTATGCTCGGTTGAAAAGAAAGGTCTTCAAGCCGCTCTTAAAGTCAACCACAGACTGTGGGGCTCTCAGACAGTCAGGAAGAGAGTTCCACAGGCGGGGGGCAGCCACACTGAAAGCCCGGTCTCCCATGGTCCTTAATTTGGTTCTCGGAATGTGAAGGAGATTACTGTTCTGTGACCGCAGCGACCGGGTGGATGAGTATGGAATAAGAATATCCTTCAGATAATCTGGTGAAGCTCCATGTAAGCATTGATGTGTAATGAGAGCAGTTTTGTACTGAATTCTGTAGGCGACAGGAAGCCAATGAAGGTTATGGAGAATGGGCGTAATATGTTCAAATTTACGAACTCTCAACAAGATCCTTGCTGCACTGTTTTGAATATATTGAAGTTTTTGTAGGTTTTTGGCAGGGATTCCAATAAACAGGGAGTTGCAGTAGTCGAGCCTGGAGGAGACAAAAGCATGGACGAGCTTCTCAGCATCGGAAAAAGTTAGGGATGGGCGAAGTCTGGAGATGTTTCGAAGATGGAAGAAGCAAGTTTTAAACAGAAGCTTAATGTGATTCTCAAATGTAAGATTGGAGTCCATTTTTATTCCAAGATTAGTAACAGAGGTGGAGAGGGGGATGTTTTGTCCAGAAAAGGAAAGTGTTGTTATAGGAGATGTTTGTACCTGGTGAGGGGTGCCAATCAGTATGGCCTCAGTCTTGGAGCAGTTTAATTGAAGAAAGTTCTGATTCATCCATGCCCTAATTGCCTCCAGGCAGGCAGAGAGGGCAGTGAGTGAAGATGGAGATGACAAGGTGGAAGATGAGGATGCTCCAGTCCTGATGTAAAGCTGTGTATCGTCGGCATAACAGTGAAAAGAAATGTTGAACTGATTAATAATTTGACCTAAAGGCAGCATGTAAAGGGAAAACAGCAGGGGCCCCAGAACCGACCCCTGAGGGACACCACAGGAGACACAGACTGTCTGGGACGTGGCGTTGCCAAGACTAACACATTCCAGCCTATTGGAGAGGAAAGATTTGAACCAGTCCAGGACGGTGTCGCAGAGACCGACCTCCACATGAAGACGGTGGAGGAGGATACTATGGTCCACAGTGTCGAAGGCTGCAGTGAGGTCAAGGAGGACAAGGATGGAGGGAGAGCCAGTGTCAGCAGCCAAGAGGACATCATTGGTAACCCTCAGCAATGCAGTCTCTGTACTGTGAGCTGCCCTGAATCCAGACTGGAACTTCTCATACAGGGAGTGTTGTTGTAGGTGGTCCTGCAGCTGAGCAGCAACAGCTTTTTCCAGCACTTTAGACAGAAAAGGGAGGTGTGAAATTGGGCGGTAATTAGAAAAAATGTCGGGATCCAAATTAGATTTTTTCAGAAGAGGCCTAATGATGGCAGTTTTTAGAGGCAGTGGAACATGACCAGATTGTAGAGACTGATTTATTATTTGAGTGATTAGTGGGCCTATTGCAGAGTGATTGGTTTTTATGAGAGACGAGGGGAAAGGATCCAGGGCGCAGGATGAAGGCTTCATTTTCTTGATGATGGCCTCCACCTCACTCTGAACAACTTCGTCAAAGCTGTTTAGGGTCCCAGAATGCAGACGGGTAGGTGGCACACTGAGAACAGGGAGGTTGTGGAGCTGAGATCTGATAGTGTCAACTTTGGTTTTAAAAGATGAAAGAAACAGGTCGCATTTTTGAGCAGAGTCCTCAAGAGTTTGTTTAATGGGATTAAGCAGACGAGTTATTGTGGAGAAGAGCTGTTTAGAGTTTCCAGGGCAGGTGTTGATGATGTTAGAATAATATTTGGAGCGTGCTTCTTTAAGAGAATAGGCGTACGCTTTCTGATGTTCTTTGTATGCCTGCTTATGCACAGAGAGACCAGATGATTTTACACGTCTCTCAATAGCACGGCCAGTTGCCTTCATCTTGCGCAGCTCATCAGTGTACCAAGGGGCTGAACGCGAGAAAGACACCAGTCTTGTCTTCAAGGGAGCATGTAGGTCCAGGAGCTCCCGAAGAGATTGGTTGTAGTAATCCACAGAGTCATCTGCAGAAGGATGATTGACAGCGGTCAGGGTGTGAAGATCAGTAGACAGAACATCAGGGGAAATGTTTTTAAGGTCACGGAACTGGATAGGTCGTTTTGGGTTTGAAGCAGACGAAGAAGAAGGCACTTCCAGGGAGATGACCCTATGGTCTGAGACACCCAGGTCATATACAGATAAGTTATTGATGAGTACAGTGTCTGTAATCACCAAATCCAGAGTATGCCCCCTGCTGTGCGTAGGGGCGTCAACATGTTGAGTGAGATTAAGAGAGTCCAAAAGAGACTTAAAATCTGTTGCCAGAGGTGAAGAAGAATTGTCCACGTGGATATTTAAGTCGCCAAGAAAAATAGTCTTCACAGGGGAGGTGCAGAAAAAAGTGAGGAGGTCATGCATCTCTGAGTTAAATGAAACATGCGGTTTGGGAGGTCTATAAATTAATATAACATTCATCAGGAGTGGGGCTTTGAAGCTGAAAGCCAGACATTCAAAAGAAGAAAAGTCCTGAGAAGACAGATGAGACAATTTTAAATTACTGCGATAAATTACCGCCAGACCACCACCGCGGCCAGTGCTGCGGGCTCTCTGCAGATAGCTGTAACCAGAAGGACAAGCTTCGTTCAGAGAACTGAACACATCCGGTGGATGCCACGTTTCTGTAAGACACATGAGGTCCAAGTTCTTCTCCAGAATGTGATCATGAATTAAACATGATTTGTTGGATAGTGACTGCACATTGAAAAGTTCTAATTTAATACCAGTTGGAATAGGAGCTTTTTGAACCGGTTTGAGCAGATTGAAGTCCACTCCACGTTTTCCTTGCCACTTTGTGCGCTGTGGACTACAAGGGACTACAGACGCAGCGCTCTGATGACGTCTCTCAGTCCAGACAGTAGCAATCGAGTCCGAGCTCGCTTGTTTTGAATAAACTAATTTCTTTCGAGAGCTTCTTTGGATGTAACGAGGTCTACGCAGAAGTCCCAGTTGTTTGATGGTGGAAACAGAAGGAGGAATGGAGCAGTTGTTAAGTTCAAACAACTGCGAAGCGGAATACGTCAACATTGTCGAGCCGGTGGAGTTCCTCCCTGAGCTATGGTCACTCCTCTAAGCAGTCTGCTGAGCTCCTCATCATCAAGGACAGACAGCTGAAGGTGCCGAGGGATGATCCCAGTCCTCCCGTTGTCAGAGCTGAGTTTCTCACCAGCTCCAGGATCTCGGTAGTCAGGTACTCGAGCACCGCTGCCAGGTTGATGGAAATTCATCAACGGTGCCTCCTTTTCAACTCTTTTGGGATTTGGGTCTGTAGTTGAGGTATTTGAGCTTTTGAGATGTTAATCAGCTGCTCCTGGTTGTTAAAAAAACAAAACACCTTGTTGCCATGGTTACGTATCATAACAAATGCCCAAAAGTAAAAAGATTTCAGTGAAAATCCTTCCAGCTGGACAGCATCCGATAGCAGAGGAAACAATCATCCGAAAAAGCTATTTACATCCAGAACAAAGACAAATTAAAAATTTAAAAAGCAACAACTACAGACAAGCAAAAAAAGAAGAATAAAACAACAACTATGTTTTCTTCTGCATGCTCATATATTTTCTTCTCCACAGTGTAACTTCCACCCACTTAAAAATTTTGGAACCAAAAACATTAAGCCAACAAAGTCCATGCTCAATAAACTAGGTATACAATCCAACACTTTTCAGTTAGGTCATCAAAACCATTAAGGTTTTACTTGTATTGCCTTCAATTCCAGTGCAGAAAAAAACACTCATTTTGAAATCTACCTGTACAAACATTCACTTTTCAAATCCTTCAGCACTGGGGGACATCGGCATACTGCTTGTTTATGTTGTTTCAGGGTCATCATTCAATGTGAGAGGAGGATTTACGATAGTAGTTTCGGCATGCTCCAGAGATCAGTCTCATTAAATAATCATTGAAATAGCTGAATCTGTAAATAAATCTCTAAAACTGTTCACTTTATGATAGTGTTCTGGTACATAAGCAATTAATATACCATACCATACCATACCATTTTATTTATAAAGCACTTTAAACAGGAACAAGTCCACACCAAAGTGCTGGACAAACAAACAGGCAACACAGACAACGAAGTACAACACGAAAAACACAAAAACATTGCAGATCATAAATCAAACGATCCAATACAAATCAGCTGGCATTGAAAGCGATGGAGTAGTAGTGAGTTTTTAACCGGGATTTGAAAACCGAGAGGGAGGGAGTTTAATATAAACTTAAAACGTTTGTTAAAAAATAAATAAAAGAAAAATGTTCTTGATTCTGTGCTACTTTGAAAGATCTAACAGCTAACAGAAATTAAATTAAATGTTTTGAACTTCTTTATCATCAGGAGCTGAAAAACCTGATCCCAAAGTCAGCTGTGGGTACTCTGTCAGCCAACTCAAGCAACGTCATCAACCTCATTATAGATGCCTACAATGTAAGAAGATTTTAACTTCAAATCCTCTTGAGTAAAACCCTTTTTCTATACACAATAAAGCATAAAAGTGTTGTTCAGCATTCTGACTTGACTGAATGCTTCTTCCAAACACATTCTCATTTAATTCTTGGATAAGCCTTTGTTTATTCTGTGCTGTTTAAGTAAAGCTACCAGATGGCATTCCAGAGCAGAACATTACAACATTTCTTCTGTTATCTTTTGTATTTTGGGTAGTCTCTCTCTTCTGAGGTGATTCTGGAGAACAGCAAGCTTCCAGATGGCGTTACTATAGCATACACGTCCCACTGTAAGAACGGTGTGGTTAATGAAGGTGAAACTGGAAGGAAGTGCTCCAATATTTCCATTGGAGACGAGGTGAGTACTGGAAAACAGATATTATTAGTCAAAGTCAAAAGTCAAAGTCAACTTTATTGTCAAAACTGCAATATGTACAGGACATACACAGGATTGAAATTGCATTTCTCTCAGTCCCTCGATGCAACAGTAACCATTTAAACACTAAAACATTTAATAAACAAGCATAAAATGAAATAATAAAAGTGTAATACTGTCCTGAGTTTTTGCATAGTAGTTTTTGCATAGTAGTATAAAAGTATGAAAAGTTACACCAACACTAAAACACTAAACATTTAATAAACATAATCATAAAATGAAATAACAAAAGTTTAATACTGTCCTGAGTTTTTTCATAGTAGTATAAAAGTATAAAAAGTATATCTATAAAATAAAATGAAGGTTCTGGCATTGACATTTGTAAAAGAGTGACAAAGCAGCATATGAGGTTAATGTACACAGTATATGTATGAGGTAGTTGATATTGGTATAGAGGTAAAGTTGCATATGCAATAAGGCTAGTAAAAAGAATATATATACTGTATATCAGCAGTAGTGTAGATATAAAAAGTAGTGTAAGTGTAAACAGTAGTAATAAATGTAAACAGTAAATGTAAACAGTAGTATATGACTATAGGCAGTAATGTAATACAAACATTAGTGAAAATATGAGAAGTAGTGCAAATTGAATGAGCACATGACCGTGAGTTGAGTGTATAACCAGTTTGATGATACAGAGTCTAGTTTTAAAAATCTTTGTGTTGTGTGGTAATGTGTGAAAGTTTTTTTGTGTTAAGGCAGTACAAGTGGGAGGGGAGGCAGAGCAGGCAGAGAGTTTAGTATCCTGACTGCCTGATGAACAGAGCTGTCACTCAGTCTGCTGGTTCGAGCCTGTAGACTCCTCAGTCTCCTGCCTGATGGCAGCAGGCTGAAGCAGCTGTGTAGTGGGTGTGTGGGATCACCTGCCATGCAGAGGGCTTTCCGAGTGAGGCGGTTGCTGTGTGATGGTGCATTCACACCTAACAGCGTTTCAACGGCAGGAGCGTCCAGCTTACATGCAAAGTCAATGGGGGACGCGCTTCCAACCACGTCTTGGCGTCGGGCGTCACGTGTGTGTTGAGCGTGATGGAAAGCGTTTTTCCATGCACGTGAACCCGCGTCAGCCTCCAAAGCACACGTTGATCTAGCTGAAGATTTCGCGGTTCAAACGTTCAAACGCCGTTCAACTCTCCCTGATTGGTTGATCAGGGAGAGTCGGGGGGAGAAGAGAGGGGGTCAGGGGGAGAGGGGGAGAGTCCCTATGTGACGCGGAAACGATTGCGCAACTATGTGACGTATTGTTTGTGGGACACAGAAAAAACCCGCGGAGTCATGGACTATGGAAGAGAAACTCATTGTAGCTGTGTGTTCGCGACAAGTCCTTCACGACCAGTCAAGTCTGCTCCACAGAGACAGAAATAAAAAGCTCCTCGCCTGGCGGAGTGCAGTGAGGACTCGGTATACCGGTAAGCTCCTCCCACACACCCCGCAGCAGTTTCGCGTTCTGGCGTTCAGGTCTGGACACCAAGTGCGTCCACTTGCGTGCGTGACGAGCTTTTTGGAAGTTGAAACGCTGGTAGGTGTGAATGCACCATAAGTCTTGTAGTGAGGGGAAGGAGGTGCCGACAATCTTCTCAGCTGCTCTCACTATGCGCTGGAGGCTCTTGCGGCAGGATGCAGTACATGCACCAAACCACACCGTGATGCAGCTGGTCAGGACACTTTCTATGGCACCCCTGTAGAAGGTGCACATGATGGGGGTTGAAGCTCCAGCCCTTTGTTTAAGTTTAATTAATTAATCATTAATTAAACAATTAATGTTTAAGCTAATAAGTCAAATGAACACCTTTGGTTTTCCACGGGTCATATATCACTCAGGTTATTCAGAAGTATTAACAATTTAAATGTAAATGTTTATATTCCTTCCATAAATGTATTAAATGCATAACAGATTACAAAGGCAAAAACAAACAATGCCCCAGGGACCCATCTCTGCCTGATGCCCTCAATAAGTTTTATGCACGTTTTGATGATCCAAACAGACCAGCTAGCACCAGACTCACCTCATCACCAGATGAAGAGCATCTCAGGGTGTCCGCAGCAGAAGTGAGAGGCAGTCTCAGAAAGATTAATCCTCATAAAGCAACCGGACCAGACAACATCCCAGGGAAAGTTCTGAAGGAATGTGCGGACCAGCTCTGTGAGGTGCTGGCTGACATCTTCACCACCTCACTTGCACTGGAGTCAGTTCCCACCTGCCTGAAGACCGCGACCATCATCCCAGTCCCAAAGAGCTCCACAGTGACTGGTCTGAATGACTATAGACCGGTGGCCCTCACCCCGATAGTCGCTAAATGTTTTGAGAAACTGGTCATGTCCCACATCAAGGCAACCGTCAACATCAATGAGGACCCTCATCAATACGCATACCGTGAGAACCGATCAACAGAGGACGCCATTTCTTCCGTGGTCCACACTGCTCTCACCCACCTGGATCAGAAAGACTCATACGTGCGTCTGCTCTTTGTGGACTTCACATCTGCCTTCAACACCATGATCCCCCAAACTCTGATAGACAAACTATCTACACTTGGACTAAGCCCCTCTATTTGTAACTGGGTACTAGACTTCTTAACAGACAGACCACAGTCCGTGAAGATCCACAACTTCTCCTCCTCCACCATAACCCTCAGCACTGGCTCTCCTCAGGGATGTGTGCTGAGCCCCCTTCTGTTCACTCTGCTCACATATGATTGTACAGCCACACTTCCAGGCTGTCATATTGTTAAGTTTGCAGATGATACAGCGGTGGTGGGATGCATCACAAACAATGATGAGTCCAGCTACAGACAGGAGGTGGAACACCTGGAGAGCTGGTGCAAAGAGAATAATCTTCACATGAATGTGAAGAAGACAAAGGAGATGATTGTGGACTTCAGAAGGAACAAACACACCCATGCCCCACTGAAAATAGGTGGGTCTGCAGTGGAAGTGGTCTCCAGCTACAAATACTTGGGTGTACACATGAATGATAACCTCAGCTGGAGCAACAACACCACCAGCCTGATCAAGAAAGGTCATCAGAGACTCTACTTCCTCAGACGGCTGAGACGAGCTGGTCTGAGCAGCCCAGTCCTCACCTCCTTCTACAGGTGTGCAGTGGAGAGCATCCTGTGCTCCAGCATCAACGTGTGGCATGGAGGCTGCACAGTTGAAGAGAGGAAAGCTCTGCAGAGAGTGGTGAAGGCTGCACAGAAGTCTGTTGGAGTCAGTCTCCCCACAATCACAGACATTTATACCTCCAGATGCAGGAAAAGAGCCACCTGCATCATGAAAGACCTCACTCATCCAGCACACTCACTCTTTGCCCCACTCCCCTCAGGACGGAGGTTGAGGAGCATCAAGTGTAGAACCACTAGACTGAGGAACAGCTTCTACCCTGAGGCTGTTAGACTCATGAATAAATAAAAATAAAATAAAAAATAAACACTGCAAAATATCACATCATACTGATGCTGATCTGTTTTCTTGTTGCTGTGTTCATCTGTGTTCATCTGTGACCATCTGCTCATACAAACTCATGTTCGTGCTGCTGTTTATTCCCACTATATTAGGCTTAGTGTATTACTAGTTGATGTTTTTCTTAGTTAGTTCTAGATGTTATTACTGTTTTTCTCTTTCATTTGTTGTTGGATGTAACTGGGACCTCGTGTACATAATCTCGTTTTCATCACATGTACCACATGCGGTGCAAATGACAATAAAGACTCTCTGACTCTCTGACTCTGATAAACAAAAATCACTCCTGTTTTAGTCATTCAGTGATTCAACGCTGCCTCTAGCAGTGAGCATGCACAATTGTGTGTCTACCATTGGCGTCAGAAGCATTTGTAATGTTGGGGTCACACAATGGTGGGGAGATCTGGGAGTCCTCCCCCCAGAAATTTTTGAATAAAGTAGATACCATTTCCTGCATTCTGGTGTATGGTTTAACGACCAGACTGGTCGTTAAACATCTATGTTTACCCACATAAGTAAACACTTGATTCAATAACTATTTTAGAGAGCAACTAGAAGTAGTCTGACCAACAGCTCCCCTTGTGTGAATAGAACATGTTACGCGTCTCTCACACATCCTAACATCCCCCCCGGTCGACAACTGCTAGCACTAACGTAACACTAAGCTAGCGGCGGGCAATGCATACATGCTAGTTAAGATGCTACAGATGTAGTGCTTCGCTTCTCTCATGCATCCTATCCACACATCCATCAACTGCCGGCAATAACGTAGTGCTAAGCTAGCATGCAACACAAAGGTGTCGTCCCCTCCTCCCCAAATGAGCGCCCTGCCAAGGCAAGTGACCGAGAAGAAACACTGCATGCAGTGTGGAGTTGTTGTAGGTAACCAAGAAAGAGAGAGTGGACTTTTACTGGTTTGAGTATTCTTCTATTAATCAAGTGGAATGGATTAATTTGTGAAGAAACTGGGTGAACTATTATTTAATGGTAAATGTGTGGGGGGGTCAGAACATTGTTTTTTCATTTACCCTTAATTTATACAGGTAGTCTCATTGAGTCATGAGAACTCATTTTCAAGAGAGACCTGTTTTTTGGAGCAGATGGTGGGGGGTTAAGGGCCTTGCTCAGGGGCCCAGAGTGAGGCGAATGAGGGTGGAGGCAGGTGTGGGTGTTTCACCTTTTCCACCCACATTTTGATGTTGAGTTTACCGGGAGTTGAACCTGCTACTTTCCGATCACAGGCTCATCTTCTCTAACCTCTGCGCCACCACTCCCCTACCAATACATATATTTAATATATAATACTTTTTTCTTCTTCTTCTTCTTTCGGCTTCTCCCTTTGTCAGGGGTCACCACAGCGAACTAGTCACACGAAGACTTGGCAATTGTTTTTACGCCGGATGCCCTTCCTGACACAACCACAGACCACCGAGCTACCACAGCCCTCTGTGTGGAGCAGAGAGCTGCTATCTAGGGTTCCCGGGGGAGCAGATGGTGTGGGTTAAGGGCCTTGCTCAAGGGCCCAGAGTGGGGCAGATGAGGGTGGAGACAGGTGTGACTGCTTCACTTATCCCACCCACATTTGATGTTGTCGGTACCGGGGCTTGAACCGGCGACCTTCCGATCACAAGCTCATTCTTAACCTCTGCGCCACCACTCCCACATATATATAGTCAGTATATATATAT
>JBBPBX010001892.1:0-20228 GCA_038048925.1 Garcialebias charrua | reverse complement strand
TTTTTTTAATATATATACATATAATGGATATATATATATATATATCCCTGTGATGGACTTGCAACCCGACCAGGGTGTACCTTGCACAGTGATTGCTGGACATGGGCACCGGCGACCCCCGTGACCCAAAATGGAAGAAGAGTTAAAAGATAATGGATGGATATTATATTAAATTATAAATTATTATATAAATTATTATTGAATTATTATATATATTATTTTTTATGTATTATTTTAATTTTTATTATTCTTTTTATTAAATTATTTTTTAATGTTCTTTAAATGTGGGGGGGACATGTCCCCTTCACATATATTGTTGCGACGCCCATCGTCTGTACACTGTTTGAATGAACTCCAGTTGCAACACGTTCCACATTTTAATTTGATTTTGAAAAAATATAAAATAAAAGTCAAAACGAACTTCAGTCCAGTTACTTGAATATTGCAAAGTCCTCTAACTTGACTCATATTAGTTTACTAATTTAGGTAGGCTTCTGATTGCAATTCTTTGAGAGGGTATTGAATTATGTGGAGAAATATTTTGAATATTTTGATACTTTTATACCTTTAAAATTTTTCTAAACTTGTAATCATGAACCTAACACCTTTTTTCATTAACATCAGCATATTTTTGTAATCAGCGTGCATTCAGTAAGTTTTTAATAAGGTTCTTCATAGGGGTGTAGCGGTACGCTAAAATCACATTTCGGTTTGGTTCAGTTTCGAGGAAGGCTCGGTTAGTTTAATTTTCGGTACAAAAAAAAGACAAAATAAAGACTTACTAAATGTTTATTTTGAAAATATGCCAAGTAACCAATACGTTTGTATAAAAATAAATAAAAGTGACCCATTTGGATGATATTTTAAATAAATGGCACTCTTTACAATAAATAAACTATACTAATAAAAATCTGAATTAATAAACACAATAGGCTAACAGTCAGAACCAGAACGATAAGCAGCAACAGACCGTTTACAATCCAACTACGGTACCTGTAATCATGTTTAAAGTTTTTGCCCAAAAAGACCAACTTATCCACATTTTCTGCTAAAAGCACAGATCTAGTTGCAGTGAATATCTCCTGAGGTGGAGAAAACTGCTCGCTAACAACAGGTGGCAGGAATAAAGAGGTAGAGCTTTGCTAATTTTGCAGTGTGGCTGCATTTGGCCTCATTACTCACAGGCTCTTAGACCTGCTCCAACAGTTGGGACTGGTCCCTGGAAAAGTTCAGAGTTCAGTCATCACACACTTCTTAGCTGGAGGTGATCTCTGATGGATTTCCCTGAAGAGGAAGAAAACTCTGCTGCTATCTCTGTTACAGACTGGAAATAAAACACAAAAAGATATAAAAAAATGAGTTAACAAGATTACAATTTTAAATTTAAAAAGTTAATTAGATAATAATAACATATCAGTACCTCTTCTTGATTAATTGTTATGAGGTGGTTGAATTTCTTTGTCATCATCATCATCATCAGGGCAAGGCTTTAATCTGGTCCAGTGCTTGTTGACAATATCAGTTTTAGCTTTTTCATAAAGTCCTGAACTTTTTGGCTGAAGTGCTGACGTGATGGATGTCGTAGCGGGGCTCAATAACTTTAAAGTCAGCGCATCAACAACAGAATACGGACGTAGATCCAGAGCTTTAAAAACTCTTAACAGTTTGTGTTGATGCTCTGGGCCGATCTGAATTACCTGATGAAGGTTGTTTAAATGCTGCTGCCATTGGTCTTTGCAACAAGCTGCGTTTCTTGCTTGTAGAAGAGACGTTCATGTTCGGATGATGTCGTTTCAAGAGCGTTAACAAGTTAGACGTGTTGCCTGCTGCAGATCCAATCTCCATGAAACAACGTCGACACACAGCTTTGGATTTGGGCTTGTCTTTTAACAAGAAAGCCAAAATGTTCCCAAACAGGAGACCGCAACGAGATGCTAGGCTGCTAATGCTACGCATGCTGCAAGATAATAGTGCCGTGCTGAACCACGCTTAGGAATTTTTAGTTCCACGGTGCATAATCTCTCGTTAATAAATTTAATGAGTGAAAAAATAACCGAAATGGTACGCACATGGACCTAACCGAACATGCCGTACCGAAACTCTTCGGTACACCCACGTGTACCGTTACACCACTAGTTCTTCACAGTTTGGTGTTGTAACTGTTATAACATGTTTACATATTTAAACACAGTATCAAAGCAAAAAACTCCCATTTTTAAGGTTCAGTTTATATATTTTTAAAGATGGAATGGTTAAAATACAGACGTGTTCTCTATATTTATTAGTCACAAGTTGTTAGAAATGTGAAGAATGTTAAGATCATGTTTTAAAAATTAGAAAAATATAATTTTTAATGGTCAAAATGTAATGGTAAAGAATTGTTCTATTTCATAGATTTTTTTATCATATAGTATTTTTAAATGTTATAATCTCACAACTTCACTTACTTGTCCATTTATTAGGTGCACTACCAACAATAATCTTACGCAACAGTCAATTAGTGCGACCTAAGGAATATTCAGAGTCAGAGAGTCAGAGTCTTTATTGTCATTTGCACCGCATGTGGTACATGTGATGAAAACGAGATTATGTACACGGGGTCCCAGTTACATCCAACAACAAATGCTAGAGAAAAACAGTAATAACATCTAGAATTAACTAAGGGCCAGTTTACACGGCGCGTATTTTGAGTGTAACCGCTACTTTCTCTTTGCGACTTTGCTTATCGCCTACACGACGCTGCTGGCCCCCCTCTTTGACACCGATACTTTTCTGACCCTGCTCTCAAGGTGGAAGTTTTTCGCTGACCCCCCGCTGATAATGTAAACATCTCCCGTGGAGCTTTTGTGTCAACCACATGCGCGCAGCCCGCATGCGCGGACAGTCTGACATTTCACGTGTCACGCTGCAAAATATAACAGTTTAACAATAATAAACAGTATTTATGTTGGCGTGGGAGATGTAAATTTATCTGAACTACAGTATCTATCTGGACTCGTTACATTTTTTAAACAGTGCGTAACGTGCTGTGAAAATGAAGACACCAGGTTTATTTTTTATTTATTTATTTATTCAGCACCACAAAGTTTACAACACAAACACTGAGAATTAAACTGAACACACTATTAAAACACGTGAACCGAACTGTAACTACGTTAATGAACTGGACTCTTGCTGTGTGTTCATCTGGACCCATCAGAACCGCCGAACCGTCTGCCTGTTTGTTCGAACGACAGCTTCTCCACCTGGCAGAAATAAATAAATTTAAAAAAACAGTTGTTGTGTGATCAAAGTAAACACAAGCAAACATTATATTAAGAACGTTGATTTACCTGAAGACCTTTCTTTTCAACCGAGCATACTCTACCTCCTCATGATTCTACTTTTGATCTTAGCTGATACTGTTATTGATTTTAATTGTTTTATTATTTGTTTTATTGACATTTAATTCTGTTGCACCTTGTAGCACTTTGAGATTTTCATTAATGAAAAGTGCGTTATGAATTGAATTCATTATTATTATTATTATTACCTGCTGTAAGTCAGCTGTTTATCACGGAGTAAAGTCCGGTTCTGGTCCACAGTCCACTCAGCGTCTGGTGTGTAGATGAAGCGGTCCCACTTGGTGTCAAATCTGTTGACTCTTATCCAAATTCCAGCTTTAACTTGTTGTTAACTTGTTGACAACAACTTGTAGTTAGCTGATTTTAGCCAGAGAGGAAAGCAGACGAGGCAGCTGTTTACCTCAGGCTGTTTCAGCACGCATGCGCAGTAGTGAAGGTTCCAAAAATCACAGCGCCATCTAATGGCCCAGCATGGTAACTACAGTGAAATCATGAGGACGGGGGGTGGAGGGGGAGAGAGTCGTATCCACAGAATTCGACCGTGTCAACGCAAAACTTTTCACCTAATTAACATACCCAAAACATCCGTTTCCCCCACACAGTGTCCGTGTAAACAGGGTTTAAGAGAAACATCAACTAGTAATACACTAAGCCCTAATGTAGTGGAAAAACATCATTATAAACAGCAGCACGAATATTGCAGATATTTTAATGTGGGGTTCTGTGGAAAATTAGCGACAGTTATTATTTTTACCTGTTATAATAGCTTTTTGAACAGTTTTTGAAGAGTTTGGAGAGAGATTAATTTATGACTAGTCTGAACACACCTAAGACCAAAGAAGATGGTTACCTTCTCAGAACCTTTATAGTGAATCAAGCTAATAATGTCTCATAGGCCTTTGTACTGGAGCAATTTTTAAATTATTCAAATATTTCTATAGAATCCTGGCGGTGTTTGACAGAATAAATTGCAACAGCAGCATCTTGCTGTAGCACTTCTGGTCCAATTCGTGTAAAAATGTAAAATTTCTGCCAAATAATATTGTTATTCAAATTAATGGGGGTATAATTATTTAACAGCCTTTTCTTGAACAACTGTGCATTTTGGAATATCTGAGTTGTTTTAAAACACAAATCCACGGTGGATCCAGGACAGCTGGGACTAGTCATCATTAGTTCACCAGTATGGCCTAAGTGGCTCCCAAACTTTGCAACAAATAATTTATTTTAGAAATCAGGTTTTATCATGTAGTATTTCATTTTCAGGTCACATTCAACATCACCATCACCTCTAAGGGTTGTCCAAAACTAGGCAAGCAGGAGGTGATTAAGATAAAGCCTTTGGGTTTCACAGAGGAGGTGGAGGTAACCCTCAGATTCATCTGTGAATGTGACTGCCACAAGACTGGCATCAAGAACAGCGAAATGTGCCACTTTGGTAATGGGACCTTCGAATGTGGAGCCTGCAGGTAAAAACATTACTGCAAGTCAGCACGTTCAGTCCTCAAAAATCCCCTAGAAAACCAACCTTCCCCCTGTGTCAGGTGTAATGAGGGCCGAGTGGGCAGAAACTGTGAATGCAGCAGCAACGATGTGGCCACAGAGGACATGGACCGGAACTGCCGCAATGGTACCGACATCTGCAGCAACAACGGGGAATGTGTTTGTGGGATGTGCGAGTGCAAGAAGAGAGACAACCCAGAGGAGAGGTACAGCGGCGAGTTCTGCGAGTGTGACAACTTTAACTGTGACCGCTCTGGAAACAAGCTTTGTGGAGGTAAGAACATCGACACTGCAGAGGGTCTTCAAGTACGGTACACAGAGATATAGTCAAGTCAAGTCATCTTTATTTCTAGAGCACAGTTAAAACCGATAAACTGTTATCAAGGTGCTTTACAAACAACATAAAAGAGATTTAAAAATTACAGAAACAGTAACACACACTAATGGTAAAACTGTGAAATTAACAGCAGTAAAATATAATAAAAATGGATAAGAACAGCATTAAAATGAGAAAAAAAAACAAAAAAAAAAACAGGACTAAATATACTAAAGGCTCCAGTATAGCTCTGCGTACGGCCGCACGCTAGTCCGTATGCGTGTACTGTACACAGACAGTTCACCCCCACAGCTCCGCGTACGTTCTCGCGTACACTACGGGACAAATTGAGGTCGCTGATTGGTCATTTGCTGACATGCCTACTGAATTGATTGACAGGTCGGGTGGGAAAAAAAAAGGCGAGAGTCGGCAGCTTCAGCTGCAGCGTTGTTCTGTGTTTATATGTTAATAAAAAGTTCCAAAAAAAAACAAAAAACGGAGCGCTGGTCCTGCAGCCCACACATCAGACCAGCACACCAGGAAATCTGCAGACCCTCCCGCAGCCACACTGGACCTGAGTTTAATTTGCTCGTGACAAATTTGTTCATTTCTCATCATTTCAGTCATGGAGTCAACAGAGGAGGAAGAGATCACTGCCTTTTGGCAAAAACAAAAGAAAAGTCCAGATCAGGGATGAAGAAGAGGAATTTAATATATTTGTGTCACATACAAAACAGTCCGGCGCCGGGCAGTTTATTGTGCGACAACGCGTTTGCGTACACAGTCGTAAAAATGGAGCTTTGCGCGTACATGCCCTGCGGGGCTACGCTTGTGCCTTTGCGTTCGTACGGCGTACAGCGGCGTACGGCCGTACGCAGAGCTATACTGGGGGCTTCAGGCAAAGAAGAAATAAAATAAAAAATTCTAATCTACTAAGAACTTAATAGTTACTGCAGTGGATATTTTCATGTCGCAGAGTGACACAGGGCAAGAACTCAGTGAAATTCAGTCTGTAAGAGTAAATTTTACATTACACAACTTAGTCAGGCCTCCATTGCACGACTACAACTGGTCCAGAACGCAGCTGCCCGATTTTTAACCAGTACACGCAAAGGAGAGCGCATTACACCAGTCTTGGCCTCCCTGCACTGGCTACCGGTTCATCTTCGAATCCAATTCAAAATTCTCCTGTATGTCTACAAATCGCTGAACAGTCTCGCCCCCGCCTATCTCTCAGATCTGATACACCCATATGTCCCTCCACGTGCTTTGAGGTCAGAGGATCAGGTACTCTTAATAGTTCCAGAAACTCGCCTTAAGCGCAGGGGTGACAGGGCGTTCTCTGTAGCAGGCCCAAGACTCTGGAACGAGTTACCGCTGCTCATCAAACAGGCCCCCTCCCTCTCAGTTTTCAAGTCCAGGTTAAAAACTCACTACTATTCTGTTGCCTTCAACACCCGCTGATTGGTGTTTTGATCGTTTTATTTTGATCTGCAGTGTTTTTATGTTTTTCGTGTTGTACTTCATTGTCTGTGTTGCCTGTTGCTTGTTTGTTTGTTCAGCACTTTGGTGTGGACTTGTTCCTGTTGAAAGTGCTTTATATATAAAATGGTATGGGTATGGTGTGGTATTAAACACTTTGTACAAAATCAGTTCAGTGTTAACTCATCATAAACCGACTAAGTCAAAGTCAACTTTATTGTCAGAACTACAATATGTACAGGACATACACAGGATTGAAATTGCGTTTCTCTTAGTCCCTCGGTGTAACAGTAACCATCTAAACACTAAACACTAAAACATTTAATAAACATAAGCATAAAATAGTAAAAGTGTAACACTGTCCTGAGTTTTTTCATAGTAGTATAAAAGTATGAAAATTTACACCAACACTGAAACACCAAACACCCAATGAACATAAGCATAAAATGAAATAATAAAAGTGTAATACTGTCCTGAGTTTTTGCATAGTAGTATAAAAAGTATATCTATAAAATAAACTGAAGGTTCTAGCATTGACATTTGCAAAGAGTGGCACAGCAGCATATGAGTTAATGTACACAGTATATGTATGAGGTAGTTGATGTTGGTATAGAGGCAAAGTGGCATATGCAGTAAGGCACATTGGGCATCCTTAGATAAGGCTAGTCAGAGAATACTGTATATGTATCAGCAGTAGTGTAGATATAAAAGTAGTGTAAATGTAAACAGTAGTAATAAATGTAAACAGTAGTAATAAATGTAAACAGTAGTATGACTATAGGCAGTAATGTAATACAAACATTAGTGCAAATATGAGAAGTAGTGCAAACTGAATGAGCACATGACCGAGAGTTTAGTGAATAACCCGTTTGATGACACAGAGTCCAGTGTTAAAATCTTTGTGTTGTGTGGTAATGTGTGAGAAAGTTTTTTGTGTTAAGGCAGTTCAAATGGGAGGGGAGGCAGAGCAGGCAGAGTGTTTAGCATTCTGACTGCCTGATGAACAGAGCTGTCTCTCAGTCTGCTGGTTCGAGCCTGGAGACTCCTCAGTCTCCTCCCTGATGGCAGCAGTCTGAAGCAGCTGTGTAGTGGGTGTGTGGGATCACCTGCCATGCAGTGGGCTTTCCGAGTGAGGCGTTTGCTGTGTAAGTCCTGCAGTGAGGGCAAGGAGGTGCCGACAATCTTCTCAGCTGCTCTCACGATGCGCTGGAGGCTCTTGCGGCAGGATGCAGTGCATGCACCAAACCACACAGTGATGCAGCTTGTCAGGACACTTTCTATGGCTCCCCTGTAGAAGGTGCACATGATGGAGGTTGAAGCTGAAGTTGAAGCTGTTTGGTAAAGCTGAGGCTTTTGGAGTTGAGCTGTTGATAGTCCATGATGTTACCAAACAGTGGATCTGATACAACTTTTACTTGTCTTTCAATAAAAACAACAAGATCAGTGAATGCTGCCCTCTGACCCCTGCTTTCCTGCAGGTAACAGGCTACATTTCTCTAGCTCTCTCTCATTTTATAGGGAAGTTTTAAGATTATGCTCCTCATATTAGATGGCAAGTCCAGTTCTTTCATATGAGTGATATGTTCTGTTAAATTTGAGCATCCCTTAAGAAACAGAGATAATGCTTGCAGTGATTTAATGTCCTCTTGTTTTATAACTGGCCAGTTGTTAATTTTGTCCATATAGGCCTGTGCAATTTTAAATTCGTTTCCAAAATGTTCAGAAAGAAGATCTTTAGCTTTAAGATAGCCCAGCTCTGATGGTAAATGCTGGCAACTATGTACAAGGTCTCTAGGTTGCCCCCTGGTGTATTGTTCTAAAAAATGCAAACGGTCACTTAAGTTGGATGTTTTAGCCTCCACTCCATTCTCAAACGCTCTTATAAATGATTTATATTGAAGAGGATCACCATCAAAAACTGGGATATTTCTTGGTGGTAAGACAGAACTTTGATTTTGTTGAACCAACATAGCAGTGATGTCATTTTGCCGCCTCATAATGTCAAGAATACTGGCTTGTTGATCCATTTGTTGACCTGGTTGCTGTTGCCCTCTTGTGTTTAGACTTTGAATTTCTGGCTTTTGTTTCAACTGCACTGGTTGCTCAAAGATGGCAGAGGATATTTTAACGTCATCCATAATTTTCTCTGGAACAAATGCTTCAGCACATAGATTAAGTTTTAGTGCCAAATTGGGATTGTACTTTTCAATGTATGAATTCATGCCATTAGAACATGTTGAGCCACACTGTGAATTCATCTCCAACACACGCAGTTTTGCATTGGCGGCCGCTAACTCCGTCTCAAGCTCGTGTTGTTCCTTTTCTTGTTTTAGTTTTTCCTCCAGTGCTTCCAGCTGATGTTTCCTTTTGAGTGCAACGGCGCGCTCCATCAGCGCTGCTCTCTCAGCCTCTGCTGTGATGCGAGCCGATGAAGTGGAGGAGACGTGGGACACTTGAGAGGCTGTTCTGAACTTTAAAGAGCGCACGTTGGACGCGCTATCTTCGGGATTTATTACGTCATCAACATCATTTTGACCTTGGTCATAGTCGTCTGCACTTGGTTGCACAAAATGTGTACCCAGTTCACATGACCAGCCACTAACGAGCTCAGTAAACTCAAGGTAAGTGCTTATTTTATTTTGAAAATGTTCATTTAGTTTCATGAGTTCATCAGATGTAAGTGGCAAACTTGTCAAGTTTTTATGCGACACCTCTACATCCCGAAGACACTGAATAAACGTGGCAAGGAGAGTTCACTGAGTCAACTTTATCATTTGACTCCATCAAAACATTCAAATCATCCATGATTTGTCTTGCTTGCTTCATTTTAACATTTACTTTGTCTTGGCATGTTTTTATGTTTAACATCAAGCCTTTCTCAGTCAGTTTAATAGTTCGTTTGGAAGAGACCTCCAAGTCACTCTTGGCCAAAAGTGCTTTCGATATATCAGACATTTAGGCAAAACTGCTTGTGGTTTTGTCGTCTTTTACTTCCCGTTTATTTTAGACCCACTGGCGGTGTGTAAAGGTGCAGCGCTTTAGCTCAGTCTTTGATTAATCTTCAAGATGACAGACTTGTACTGTAACGTTGATCATTATCATCAAACTCCTCTTGTTTGGCCGTTTTCATTTACAGCATTAACAATCATCGTACATACCCATGTCGTTGAAGAAAGACGTGATTTGTTTGTTGTTTGTGGGCGCGGCCCTTTCCTCCAGCTGTCAGTGTTTGAACTTGTTGATTTAAAATCCAAAGTCGAGTTTTTTTACTGTAATGACCATTTGTCTTCTGGCTTGGTGCACCGTGGATTCTGGTTTACGCAGCCCAAAAAAGGAATCAAAATTCAAAAAAGGAAAAAGAAACGTTGATTTTTGTTGTTTTATTCCATCGTTCAGGCAAAAGGTTACAGGCTCTACTGGATTCTAATTCTCCTGTTGTGACTCCTGCACCTGTTATCTGGCTGATAGACTGATTGACTGAAGTGACTGTGACTGTGACTGAAACTGAGACCGAGACTGAGACTGGTAAAAAACCATCCACGTGCATCACGAGCTGCCTAAGACCCACCTATTTATACTGTGAAACACCCACATCCCAACTGAAACTAATTAACTAATTAAGTGAATTCCTAATCAAATAACTTATTCTAAATAATAAATTAAACAAAAATAATAAATCAAACAACAAAAACATAAGGATAAACTAAACTATTTAAATTCTAAAATTTAACCAGAAATGGAGAAATAGCTCCTACAAATGTTTTAGTGTTTAAATGGTTACTGTTGCACCGAGGGACTGAGAGAAATGCAATTTCAATCCTGTGTATGTCCTGTACATATTGTAGTTTTGACAATAAAGTTGACTTTGACTGATTCTTTGTACAGTTCTAGTAGATGATGTTTGAATGGGTAAATGAGGACACAGATTGTGTTTTAAGAGCTTTGAGTGTCTTGATAAGATAGAAAGGTGCTTTCACTTTAGTCAGTATGTTTGTGAACTGCAGTAAATGTGAGCCTCTGTGGTACAATATATTTGATATACTGTATCCGGTTTTATTGTGAAAGGGTCAGGGGGTCGTTTCCGGGTTCACAAAGACGTTCTCTAAGTTGCTCTACAAAGTGTCGCATTGAATCCTTGTGTAAAAACACGATAGCCTCCACTCAGAAATGTGAACAGAGAGGTGGAGACATTATTAAATCAGCAGTTTATCAAATATCACTAAAGACACGGTCAGTCTCAGCTGTGGAAGACGACGGCTAAAGTGTTAGCCATCTTGTTAGCCGCTAAGGACCGTATCGCGAAATTATAAAACTGCTGATTTATTAATGTCTCCACCTCTCTCTGCAGTGCACGCATGACTAAATGAGCTCAGACCCGTGGTTTGTTTTAAGGAAGCAGCAACTGTAAAAACACTCTGTTCTGCCGTTTCATCATGCTCCACTCCGCTGTTTAATATGGAAGCGGATGTGAGACGAAATGAAAACTAAAATGGTTTAGCAGGAATGCTTTTTCATTTCAAAGCCAAGCTGCCTTTTTTGAGTCATAAATAAAATTAAAAATGAATAAACCAAACTGCATTTTCATTTTCTTCTTCGAGACTGCTCAATTTGTAACTTAATTAAAATGATAAGTAAAATAACATTTAACATTTAATTTTCAATATATGTCTTTGTAAAAAGTGGCCAAAATTCATTTTGAAATGTCAATTTTGAAAATTAAAATGAAATAGCAGAAATGCTTTTTCATTTCAGAGGCAAGCTGCCTTTTTTGAGTCAGAAATAAAATTAAGATTAAATCATTTTCATTTTCTAGATCAAAACTGCTCATTTTGTAGCAGAACTCCAGAGGAAACTAAGAGCAATTTGCATTTTCATTTTCACTCTGAACCGTGCTCAAAGTGTGACATTAATCAATCTCAGTTGGCAAATCCAAGTCCCGCCCACTGAATCACTGATTGGTTGTTTTAGCAGCAGGCGGAGATTTAGACAGGAGGACAGTGTCCTGCTATCACATGTACCCATGGGCGTAGCCAGAATTTTGTGGGGGGCGGTTCGTTTTAAAGGAGAAGTTGACAATGTATACTAATCTGTCTGGATAGCTCAATGGATAAAGCATCTGCCTTCAGTCCTAAAGCTCGTGGGATCAAGTCCCG
Source organism: Garcialebias charrua (assembly GCA_038048925.1). Lineage (NCBI taxonomy): Eukaryota > Metazoa > Chordata > Actinopteri > Cyprinodontiformes > Rivulidae > Garcialebias > Garcialebias charrua. The sequence continues at coordinate 8,430 of JBBPBX010001892.1, read as the reverse complement.
CATGGTACAATGTTTTTTTTTTTTTTAATTCATTCCAAATTAAAAAAGCACAAGAAAACTATTTACAAAACGGCAAGAAATAAAACAATGCATTAAATGAAAGGAATCAGACGAAGAAAATAATCTTATCTGCCCCTTCTCAAACTATTTTTTTTTCAAACACTCGATTCAAACAACTAATTTTACATTTGTCTTTTATTGGATAAAAAAAAGTAGTTAATATGCCTGTGAAGAAGGCCCTCATGCACGAAACAGTTCGTATTCTTATCCTAAATGTCTCCTACTTTTGTTCGTACGAAGTGTTCGTACGAACATGCCACGTCAGATCCAACAAACTCTTCTATCCACAGGAAAAGCGTGTAAACGGGCTGCTTAAAGTTGATGAATCTCACCTGTTCTAAACAGCTGCGCGTGCACGCGTGAGCTTATTTACATAATTCCCACCCCTCAAAACGCCATATAAGGCTACGTTTCCTGCCTCAGAGGCAGAACGTGTACGTTCATAAAATGACAGCGAAAAGTAAAAAAGAAGAACTCTACCGGTGCGGAGGATGAAGTTCTGTGGTCTCTGAGGACAAGAAAAGAAAATCTGTCCTTATTAGCAGCGTCACTCATGGAAGTAAATGACCAGCTAAAACCAAAGAAAGTTTGTTTATAATAAATGTGGATCTCGAAACATGCATGCGTACTGGTGGCTTACTGGTTAAAGCATTGCACTGTTAGCTGTTCCTAACCTTTTTTCTACACCTCGTGGGATCGAGTCCCACAAGGTATGATTCTTTTTTTTTCCTTCTTACTTTAGATTATTTATTCATTCCAAATTAAAAAGGCTTTATGCTTTATTTCTTGTTGTATTGTAAATAGTTTTCTTGTGTTTTTTAAATCTGGAATGAATTAAAAAAAAAAAAAAAACGTTGTCCTCCCACGGGAGGCGATCCCATGACCTTCGGAACTGCGACGCAGTGCTCTACTGACTGAGCCACATCAGAGCTATGACAGCAGCTGGAGGAAGTCTGTGTAAAGTCTGGCTTACCGAAGTCTGCGATACCGCGGCAAATTAAACTTAAATTAATTCATGGTTTAAGTTGATTTCAGTTTGAGATCTTCATATTAATATTGTAGTGTTAGAAAACGGCATTGATAACAAATTGATTTTCATTTAAATACTTTAATCCGTTAGTCATTATTACATTTAAAATTATAATTCGACTTCAAACAGAACCTATTGTCAAAAACAATTGTGGTGCGTTACTTTTTTAAACTCTAAACATTTCCTAAATAACGAAATATGAAGTTATTTGTGGAGTAATGCTGTCTGGATGACAGCAGACGGACCGCTCGTAAAATATACGACAGGTCCGGACCACACGTAGATTTTGTTCGTATCTGAAAAAAATCGTAGGATACGTGAACATTGTTGAATGCCACATATGCTCCTAAATCACTCGTAAGCACAGTTTAAGCACAAATCTGTGCGTACGAACGGTTTGTGCATGAGGCCCAATGTGTTAACCACAGGCTGTGGTTAACACATTCTTCTTTTTTTATCCAATAAAAGTGTTTGAAAAAAAAATAGTTTGAGAAGGGGCATATAAGATTATTTTCTTCGTCTGATTCCTTTCATTTAATGCATTGTTTTATTTCTTGCCGTTTTGTAAATAGTTTTCTTGTGCTTTTTTAATCTGGAATGAATAAAAATAAAAATAAAATGTTGTACCATGCGGGACTTGAACTCATGAGCTTTGGGACCAAAGGCAAACGCTTTATCCATTGAGCTATCCAGGCACATTAGTATACATTGTCAACTTCTCCTTTAAAACGAACCGCCCCCCACAAAATTCTGGCTACGCCCATGGGTACATGTGATAGCAGGACACTGTCCTCCTGTCTAAATCTCCGCCTGCTGCTAAAACAACCAATCAGTGATTCAGTGGGCGGGACTTGGATTTGCCAACTGAGATTGATTAATGTCACACTTTGAGCACGGTTCAGAGTGAAAATGAAAATGCAAATTGCTCTTAGTTTCCTCTGGAGTTCTGCTACAAAATGAGCAGTTTTGATCTAGAAAATGAAAATGATTTAATCTTAATTTTATTTCTGACTCAAAAAAGGCAGCTTGCCTCTGAAATGAAAAAGCATTTCTGCTATTTCATTTTAATTTTCAAAATTGACATTTCAAAATGAATTTTGGCCACTTTTTACAAAGACATATATTGAAAATTAAATGTTAAATGTTATTTTACTTATCATTTTAATTAAGTTACAAATTGAGCAGTCTCGAAGAAGAAAATGAAAATGCAGTTTGGTTTATTCATTTTTAATTTTATTTATGACTCAAAAAAGGCAGCTTGGCTTTGAAATAAAAAAGCATTCCTGCTAAACCATTTTAGTTTTCATTTCGTCTCACATCCGCTTCCATAGTTTAAATGGTGAAAAAGATTCGTAGTTCCGACCTTTCTTCGGGATTATTTTCAGCATCGTCTACAAAAACATTTTTTCTGCCCTCATCTGACAATCTAAATCCAAACTAGCTCAGAAAGAACATTGTTTTTCCCCTTCAGCAACTAGCGGCTCTCTTCATATCTGCCGTGTTTACATGTGCTGAAAGTCTCCGCGGCTCCGCCCTCCTGCAGCCTGCAGGAAGGAGGGGCTGGGTGTGTGTTCAGTGAAGGAGAAGGAGGGGGGCGAGTGGGAGCCCGCGCGACAGCAGGAGGATTCTCGATATAAACGATATGGTCTCATTAAGATGACAATCTAAGTTGCTCTCTACCGAGATTTTTTCTAAAGAGATATAAGTATCTCTTTAGAAAAAATCTCGATCTCGTTTGTTTTTGTTGGGGGGATGGGGGAGGGCTAAGGTCACTGCCAGGAGTCTCACACAGTTGCATACTTTTACTTTCATCTTTTTTGTTTCAGTCTCTATTTGTCATACCTATAATAAAGGAGCACACAAGCTTTATTTCTGAAATCACATGAGTCAGCACTTAAACTTCCTAAGTTGGAATGTTAAAGGTTTAAACCATCCAGTGAAGAGAAGAAAGGTTTTCTCCCATATTAAACACCTTAATACAGATGTGGCGTTTCTACAGGAGACTCACATCAGGAGCTCTGATAACGTGCGTCTCCTGGCATGCTGGAGAGGACAACGCTTTCATTCTCTCTTTCAAGCCAAAGCACGAGGGGTCTCCATACTGATCAGCCAGAATACTCCATTTGAGGCCCATAATGTGGTAGCTGATAAATATGGCAGGTTTGTTATAGTGAGTGGGAAACTTTACAGCACTTTAGTTGCCCTGGTGAATGTTTACGCTCCTAATACAGATGATGATAATTTTTTTAGACAACTATTTTCTTCTTTACCCGATCTCAATAAATATCGTCTGGTGCTGGGCGGTGACTTCAACTGCTGGTTGGACCCAGTTTTGGACCGCTCATCTGTTAAAACTAATGTCATAAGCAAATCTGCATCAGTCATTCAAACCTTTTTATCTGACTACGGACTGTGCGATGTGTGGCGTGCTCTAAACCCTGATAAGAGAGAGTACTCATATTTTTCACACGTACACAAAACTTATTCAAGAATTGATTACTTTATCACAGATATTAGATACTTAAATCAGATCCGCTCCTGTGACTACCAGAGCATAGTAATTTCAGATCACGCCCCACTCACTATGTCCCTATCTCTTCCTCACTTTTCCCCAAGAACTGGACAGTGGCGTTTTAACTCAACCTTGCTCTCGGATGAAAACTTTCTAAAGTTTATTCAGGATGAGATACATTTTTTTTGCTACTAATTCCTCCCAAGAGATTTCTAGCCTCATAGTATGGGATGCTTTTAAGGCCTATATCAGAGGCCAGATTATTGCCTACTCAGCAAAAATAAAAAAACAGTCTACTTACGAACAGAATAACCTAATGCAACAAATCAAAGAGATTGACGTAAAATATGCACACAATCAATGTCCGGAACTTTTTGAACTTAAAACGAGGCTTGACCTACTAACAACACATTCAGCTGAACGTTTTCTCTTGCATGACAGATTCAAATTCTATGTACATGGCGACAAACCTGATAAACTATTAGCAACCATGCTTAAGGGCTCTAGGGCAAGGCAAACTATTCCTAAACTTCGAAAACAAGACGGCAATACAATCACAGATCATGAAAAAATTAATGATGCATTCAGAGACTTCTACTCGGAGTTATACAGCTCACAATTACAAACCAATCCTAAAAAGATTGATGATTTCTTAGCTAAACTTCACATCCCTGTCATCTCACCTGAACTCAAAAACAGGTTAGATGAACCCATCTCCCAGTCAGAAGTCTCACTAGCAATAGCTTCAATGCAGTCTGGCAAAACTCCAGGTCCAGATGGTTTTCCCTCTGAATTTTTAAAAAAAAATTTCAGTCTTACTATCTGCTCAGCTTAGTTCCACCCTTACTGAATGCTTTGAACAAGGATCCCTCCCTCAGTCATTTTATGAAGCCTGTATCACACTACTTGTAAAAAAAGGAAAAGATCCAATGGAATGCACTTCATACAGACCTATTTCTCTCTTGAATACAGATGTTAAAATTTTAGCTAAGATTCTTGCCCGTAGGCTCGAAACCGTCCTACCATCTGTTATTTCAAAAGACCAAACAGGTTTCATTAAAGACCGACATTCATATTTTAATATACGTAGGTTGCTTAACATAGTTTATTCAAGTCCCACAGTCTCGGATGAGTGTGTTGTTTCTCTTGACGCTGAAAAGGCCTTTGATCGGGTTGAATTTGACTATCTTTTTGCAGCTCTTAGTAAATTTGGTTTTGGAGGAAAATTCATTCATTGGATTAAATTATTGTACCATCAGCCATCTGCTACAGTACGTACTAATTCTCAAACCTCGAAACCATTTAAATTACAAAGAGGCACCCACCAAGGCTGTCCTCTTAGCCCCCTGCTTTTTGATCTAGCCATAGAGCCCCTCGCTATTGCACTACGAACCAGTAAGGAGATATCCGGCATCTGGAGAAATGACATGGAACATAAGGTGTCGCTTTACGCTGATGACCTTTTACTTTTTATTTCCAAGCCATCAACTTCACTGCCTTTTGCCCTCAACTTGTTTACCCAATTCGGCCAGATCTCCGGGTATAAATTGAACCTTACCAAAAGTGAGCTTTTCCCTTTAAGTAATAAAGTAAATATCTCAGACTTTACTAATTTGCCGTTCAGAATTGAAAGACAAAAAATTACATATCTGGGTGTCACAGTGACAAAAAAACATAAAAACTTGTTCAAAGAAAATCTGACTCCACTGTTGAACCAAGTGAAAAGATCAGAAAGTTCATTCTCAATAGTCCAGGTATCAAATCCGCTCATTCTCAATCAGTTCATCTGGACAGTTTCTTTTTAGTAGAAACGTTTCACCCTCACTCCAGAGGGCTTCGTCAGTCAGAGCAGTCCAAAGCAAACTGAAGCTACCCCACCAAGTAAACAACTTAAGTGGACCAACCAGTTTGCTGTAGCCAAGATGGTTTCTGGGGGCTTGTCCCTCGTCGACTCCTCCCAGGCAGGCAGACATGTCCAAAGTGGTTCAAGACCAGAAAGTTCATTCTCAATAGTCCAGGTATCAAATCCGCTCATTCTCAATCAGTTCATCTGGACAGTTTCTTTTTAGTAGAAACGTTTCACCCTCACTCCAGAGGGCTTCGTCAGTCAGAGCAGTCCAAAGCAAACTGAAGCTACCCCACCAAGTAAACAACTTAAGTGGACCAACCAGTTTGCTGTAGCCAAGATGGTTTCTGGGGGCTTGTCCCTCGTCGACTCCTCCCAGGCAGGCAGACATGTCCAAAGTGGTTCAAGACCAGAAAGTTCATTCTCAATAGTCCAGGTATCAAATCCGCTCATTCTCAATCAGTTCATCTGGACAGTTTCTTTTTAGTAGAAACGTTTCACCCTCACTCCAGAGGGCTTCGTCAGTCAGAGCAGTCCAAAGCAAACTGAAGCTACCCCACCAAGTAAACAACTTAAGTGGACCAACCAGTTTGCTGTAGCCAAGATGGTTTCTGGGGGCTTGTCCCTCGTCGACTCCTCCCAGGCAGGCAGACATGTCCAAAGTGGTTCAAGACCAGAAAGTTCATTCTCAATAGTCCAGGTATCAAATCCGCTCATTCTCAATCAGTTCATCTGGACAGTTTCTTTTTAGTAGAAACGTTTCACCCTCACTCCAGAGGGCTTCGTCAGTCAGAGCAGTCCAAAGCAAACTGAAGCTACCCCACCAAGTAAACAACTTAAGTGGACCAACCAGTTTGCTGTAGCCAAGATGGTTTCTGGGGGCTTGTCCCTCGTCGACTCCTCCCAGGCAGGCAGACATGTCCAAAGTGGTTCAAGACCAGAAAGTTCATTCTCAATAGTCCAGGTATCAAATCCGCTCATTCTCAATCAGTTCATCTGGACAGTTTCTTTTTAGTAGAAACGTTTCACCCTCACTCCAGAGGGCTTCGTCAGTCAGAGCAGTCCAAAGCAAACTGAAGCTACCCCACCAAGTAAACAACTTAAGTGGACCAACCAGTTTGCTGTAGCCAAGATGGTTTCTGGGGGCTTGTCCCTCGTCGACTCCTCCCAGGCAGGCAGACATGTCCAAAGTGGTTCAAGACCAGAAAGTTCATTCTCAATAGTCCAGGTATCAAATCCGCTCATTCTCAATCAGTTCATCTGGACAGTTTCTTTTTAGTAGAAACGTTTCACCCTCACTCCAGAGGGCTTCGTCAGTCAGAGTAGTCCAAAGCAAACTGAAGCTACCCCACCAAGTAAACAACTTAAGTGGACCAACCAGTTTGCTGTAGCCAAGATGGTTTCTGGGGGCTTGTCCCTCGTCGACTCCTCCCAGGCAGGCAGACATGTCCAAAGTGGTTCAAGACAAGAAAGTTCATTCTCAATAGTCCAGGTATCAAATCCGCTCATTCTCAATCAGTTCATCTGGACAGTTTCTTTTTAGTAGAAACGTTTCACCCTCACTCCAGAGGGCTTCGTCAGTCAGAGCAGTCCAAAGCAAACTGAAGCTACCCCACCAAGTAAACAACTTAAGTGGACCAACCAGTTTGCTGTAGCCAAGATGGTTTCTGGGGGCTTGTCCCTCGTCGACTCCTCCCAGGCAGGCAGACATGTCCAAAGTGGTTCAAGACCAGAAAGTTCATTCTCAATAGTCCAGGTATCAAATCCGCTCATTCTCAATCAGTTCATCTGGACAATTTCTTTTTAGTAGAAACGTTTCACCCTCACTCCAGAGGGCTTCGTCAGTCAGAGCAGTCCAAAGCAAACTGAAGCTACCCCACCAAGTAAACAACTTAAGTGGACCAACCAGTTTGCTGTAGCCAAGATGGTTTCTGGGGGCTTGTCCCTCGTCGACTCCTCCCAGGCAGGCAGACATGTCCAAAGTGGTTCAAGACCAGAAAGTTCATTCTCAATAGTCCAGGTATCAAATCCGCTCATTCTCAATCAGTTCATCTGGACAGTTTCTTTTTAGTAGAAACGTTTCACCCTCACTCCAGAGGGCTTCGTCAGTCAGAGCAGTCCAAAGCAAACTGAAGCTACCCCACCAAGTAAACAACTTAAGTGGACCAACCAGTTTGCTGTAGCCAAGATGGTTTCTGGGGGCTTGTCCCTCGTCGACTCCTCCCAGGCAGGCAGACATGTCCAAAGTGGTTCAAGACCAGAAAGTTCATTCTCAATAGTCCAGGTATCAAATCCGCTCATTCTCAATCAGTTCATCTGGACAGTTTCTTTTTAGTAGAAACGTTTCACCCTCACTCCAGAGGGCTTCGTCAGTCAGAGCAGTCCAAAGCAAACTGAAGCTACCCCACCAAGTAAACAACTTAAGTGGACCAACCAGTTTGCTGTAGCCAAGATGGTTTCTGGGGGCTTGTCCCTCGTCGACTCCTCCCAGGCAGGCAGACATGTCCAAAGTGGTTCAAGACCAGAAAGTTCATTCTCAATAGTCCAGGTATCAAATCCGCTCATTCTCAATCAGTTCATCTGGACAGTTTCTTTTTAGTAGAAACGTTTCACCCTCACTCCAGAGGGCTTCGTCAGTCAGAGCAGTCCAAAGCAAACTGAAGCTACCCCACCAAGTAAACAACTTAAGTGGACCAACCAGTTTGCTGTAGCCAAGATGGTTTCTGGGGGCTTGTCCCTCGTCGACTCCTCCCAGGCAGGCAGACATGTCCAAAGTGGTTCAAGACCAGAAAGTTCATTCTCAATAGTCCAGGTATCAAATCCGCTCATTCTCAATCAGTTCATCTGGACAGTTTCTTTTTAGTAGAAACGTTTCACCCTCACTCCAGAGGGCTTCGTCAGTCAGAGCAGTCCAAAGCAAACTGAAGCTACCCCACCAAGTAAACAACTTAAGTGGACCAACCAGTTTGCTGTAGCCAAGAT
>JBBPBX010001891.1:6505-32507 GCA_038048925.1 Garcialebias charrua | reverse complement strand
AAAGAAAAAAGAACAAGAAAAAAAAACAAGAAAAAGAACAAAAATAACAAGAAAATGAACAAGAAAAAAATAAAGAATAAGAACAAGAAGGACAATCAAAGAAAAAAAACAAGAACAAAGAAAAAACAATAAACAAGAACAACAACAAAATAAAGAACAAGACCAAAACAAAGAATAAGAACAAAGACAAGCAAAGAAAAAAGAACAAAAACAAGGAAAAAAAAAAACCAAAAAGAACAAAAAGAACAAGAAAATAAACAAGCAAAGAAAAAAGAACAAGAAAAAAAAACAAGAAAAAGAACAAAAATAACAAGAAAATGAACAAGAAAAAAATAAAGAATAAGAACAAGAAGGACAATCAAAGAAAAAAAACAAGAACAAAGAAAAAACAATAAACAAGAACAACAACAAAATAAAGAACAAGACCAAAACAAAGAATAAGAACAAAGACAAGCAAAGAAAAAAGAACAAAAACAAGGAAAAAAAACACACCAAAAAGAACAAAAAGAACAAGAAAATAAACAAGAAAACAGAAAAAATACAAAATGAAAACCGAAAAGATAAAAAATACAAAATGAAAACAGAAAATGTTAAAAATACAAAATGAAAACAGAAAATGTTAAAAATACAAAATGAAAACAGAAAATATAAAAAATACAAAATGAAAACAGAAAAGATAAAAAATACAAAATGAAAACAGAAAAGATAAAAAATACAAAATGAAAACAGAAAGATAAAAAATACAAAATGAAAACAGAAAAGATAAAAAATACAAAATGAAAACAGAAAAGATAAAAAAATACAAAATGAAAACAGAAAATATAAAAAATACAAAATGAAAACAGAAAAGATAAAAAATACAAAATGAAAACAGAAAAGATAAAAAATACAAAATGAAAACAGAAAAGATAAAAAATACAAAATGAAAACAGAAAAGATAAAAAATACAAAATGAAAACAGAAAAGATAAAAAATACAAAATGAAAACAGAAAAGATAAAAAATACAAAATGAAAACAGAAAATATAAAAAATACAAAATGAAAACAGAAAAGATAAAAAATACAAAATGAAAACAGAAAAGATAAAAAAACAGTGGACAATCATAAAATAAAGCGTACAAATTGAGAAGAACAAATAAAGAAAATGGTATTGAAAAAAATGAAACAAACAGATTGTAAAGCGATTGTAGAAAACTAAAAACAGGAACATGTCTGCATTAGTTTTTCCAGGAACTCAACAGATGTTTGAAGTCACAGAGAGGTCAAGGTTGAGAGCTTCAGATCCAAGATATTCCAGGAAACAGGAGCGGAGTAGGAGAAGGTCCTTTTGTCTACCGTAGTTCAGTCCTCACTGAGGGAACACTGCAGGTAATGATGTCCTGAGAGTGCACGCTGTAGCTGCATTTACGCAGAGACATGTAGGAGGAGATGTATGAAGGCAGCAGTCTTACCGTCTTAGGACAAGTCAACGGGCTGCAACTGTTGGAAACTCTAAATTGAAGGAAAATTGTTGAATTTCTCACTGAATTCTAATGAGCTGTGTGATCAAGTTCTGCACACACAGATCTGGAAAACCCCAGCCCATTCCTGTGTTGCACATTATTTAACTGCTCACCTCCACCAGCATCTTACCTACTTCGGCAGCTGATTTAATCTACTGGGGTACACTTTAGGAATGAAAGACATCAGTTTTTAATAATAAGCGCAGCGAGAAACTGGCTTAGTGTGATCCATTTAAGTTCTGAGGCAGCAGCGTGGTGGTAGCTGAAGGCAACTTCCTGTTACTCACAGAGCTGACAGGGTAGAATGTGTAAAGGTAAACCAGCATTACAGTTTCCAGGTGTGATGTACAGGTCCTTCTAAAAAAATTAGCATATTGTGATAAAGGTCAGTATTTTCCATAATGTAATGATAAAAATGAAACTTTCATCATATTTTAGATTCATTGCACACCAACTGAAATATTTCAGGTCTTTATTGTTTTAATACTGATGATTTTGGCATACAGCTCATGAAAACCCAAAATTCCTGTCTCAAAAAATTAGCATATTTCATCCGACCAATAAAAGAAAAGTGTTTTTAATACAAAAAAGTCAACCTTCAAATAATTATGTTCAGTTATGCACTCAATACTTGGTCAAGAATCCTTTTGCAGAAATGACTGCTTCAATGCGGCGTGGCATGGAGGCAATCAGCCTGTGGCACTGCTGAGGTGTTCTGGAGGCCCAGGATGCTTCAATAGCGTCCTTAAAGGTCCACTGACATGATTTTTTTACTATTCATAAAATTGCTCAATATATATATATTTTATCATTTAAATATGTTTGTTTTTGCAAACAAAATGATAAATCACTTTAATTTTGCTTTAAAAGTGATTTTGAACTTCAAGCCGTGTTTAATCATGGGAAATCCGATTACACTCGAACGCACCATATGTGATGTCACACTGGGCAGAGGGCTCTGGTCTCTTTAATAGCGGACAATTTAAAACCAGATGAATTTATCAATCTATGTGAAGATTTGAGCTATTTGTCTTCATTTTGGGAAGCAGAAAATAGTTTGGGTGATGGAACAAGAAACAACAGGATCTAATTTAGGTCTGATGCTGTATCAGACTTACCTTCATGTCGAGCTGCTCACACGCGCACTGTGACAAGCCCAGAGCTCTGCCCGGTGTTACGTCACAGATGGTGCGTTCGTGTGTAATCGGATTTCCCATGATTAAACACGGCTTGAAGTTCAAAATCACTTTTAAAGCAAAATTAAAGTGATTTTTCATTTTGTTTGCAAAAACGAACATATTTAAATGATAAAATATATATATTTTGAGCAATTTTATGAAAATTAAAAAATCATGTCAGTGGGGCTTTAAGCTCATCTAGAGTGTTGGGTGTTGCGTCTCTCAACTTTCTCTTCACAATATCCCACAGATTCTCTCTGGGGTTCAGGTCAGGAGAGTTGGCAGGCCAATTGAGCACAGTAATACCATGGTCAGTAAACCAGTTACACGACGCCGCAGCCACGCCGCCGCCGCAAGTGGACACCACTGGGAAGCGCGTCCACTTCCGTGCGTGAGGAGCTTTTTGGAGGTCAAAACGCTGCTTGGTGTGACCACACCATAATACCATGGTCAGTAAACCATTGACCAGTGGTTCTGGCACCGTGAGCAGGTGCCAGGTCGTGCTGAAAAATGAAATCTTCATCTCCATAAAGCTTTACAGCAGATGGTAGCATGAAGTGCTCCAAAATCTCCTGATAGCTGCATTGACCCTGCCCTTGATAAAACACAGTGGACCAACACCAGCAGCTGACATGGCACCCCAGACCATCACTGACTGTGGGTACTTGACACTGGACTTCTGGCATTTCTTCTCCCCAGTCTTCCTCCAGACTCTGGCACCTTGATTTCCGAATGACATGCAAACTTTGCTTTCATCTGAAAAAAGTACTTTGGACCACTGAGCAACAGTCCAGTGCTGCTTCTCTGTAGCCCAGGTCAGGCACTACTGCCGCTGTTTCTGGTTCAAAAGTAGTTTGACCTGGGGAATGTGGCACCTGTAGCACATTTTTCCTGCACACACCTGTGCACGGTGGCTCTGGAATCGGCCCTTCTCCACAATCTTCCTCAGGGTCCGGTCACCTCCTCTCGTTGTGCAGCGTTTTCTGCCACACTTTTCCTACAGACTTCCCACTGAGGTGCCTTGATACAGCACTCTGGGAACAGCCTGTTCGTTCAGACATTTATTTCTGTGTCTTACCCTCTTGCTTGAGGGTGTCAATGATGGCCTTCTGGTTTTAAAGCCTCAGGAATCTTTTGCAGGTGTTAAGAGTTAATTTGTTGATTCAGATTATTAGGTTAATAGCTCGTTTAGAGAACCTTTTCATAATACAATATGCCAATTTTTTGAGACAGGAATTTTGGGTTTTCATGAGCTGTATGCCAAAATCATCAGTATTAAAACAATAAAAGACCTGAAATATTTCAGTTGGTGCGCAATGAATCTAAAATGAAAGTTTCGTTTTTATCATTACATTATGGAAAATGATGACCTTTATCACAATAGGCTAATTTTTTTAGAAGGACCTGTAGATAGTGTAATTAACTATTCAGACATAATTTAGAATGACAGATAACCAACACACATTTTATGTACAGCGCTGCCAGCAATCATCTCCGAGTTACGCTCCACGTCTCCTAAAGCTCCTTGATGGCGACTTCTTTTGAAAATTATTTCAGTTAGAGAGAAAAGTCAAACCAGCCTTCCTACTATTGCCTCGGATTCCCCGTCAGATGAGGCAGTTTTAGAAATTATACTAGAACCAGATTTATGTTTGGACTGTTTTTGTCCTGTTGAGCTCTCTGAATTGTCAAAATTAAAAACGTCATCCAAACCATCAACAGGTCTGCTAGATCTCACAACAACCAGACTGTTTAAAGAAGTATTTCCCCTAATTTTGGATCTACTTAATTTGTCTCTAATAAATGGTTATGTACTACTAGGGCTGGACAATATGGCCAAAACTTTTATCACAATCCATCCATCCATTTTCTTCCGCTTATCCGGGGTCGGGTCGCGGGGGTAGCAGCCTAAGTAGGGAGGCCCAGACTTCCCTCTCCCCAGCCACTTGGAGCAGCTCCTCTGGGGGAATCCCAAGGCGTTCCCAGGCCAGCCGAGAAACATAGTCCCTCCAGCGTATCCTGGGTCTTCCTCTGGGTCTCCTCCCGGTGGGACATGCCCGGAACACCTCACCAGGGAGGCGTCCAGGAGGCATCCTAACCAGATGCCCGAGCCACCTCAACTGGCTCCTCTCGATGTGGAGAAGCAGCGGCTCTACTCCGAGTCCCTCCCGGATGACTGAGCTTCTCACCCTATCTCTAAGGGAGAGTCCAGCCACCCTGCGGAGAAAACTCATTTCAGCCGCTTGTATCCGAGATCTTGTTCTTTCGGTCATAACCCAAAGCTCATGACCATAGATGAGGGTGGGAACGTAGATCGATCGGTAAATTGAGAGCTTTGCCTTTTGACTCAGCTCTCTCTTCACCACGACAGACCGGTACAGCGCCCGCTTCACTGCGGACGCTGCACCTATCCGCCTATCGATCTCACGCTCCAGTTTTCCCTCATTCGTGAACAAGATCCCGAGATACTTAAACTCCTCCACTTGGGGCAGGACCTTTATCACAATATATTTCTTAATTTCGGTCGATAACAATATAATTCGATAGATATAAACAATATAAATGCCTCAGAAAACTGTACAAATTGTACAAATAAATTAATGTTCACCTTTTATTTGCATTTATCCTTCGAAGAAATTTGAAAACACTGTCAAATAAAACTTAAACTCTGAACTTTGTCAATATTAATGGTTTTGACTTTAAACAACAATAAAACCTAACAACCCATGAAGCAATCGTCTGTGTTTGCTGCATGGGTTTCTCTTTTGATACAGCTGGGGGTGTCGTTTCAGGGACACGTTCGCTCAAACTTTTATTGTGCCTCATCTTCTGACTCTCAGCAGATTCTAGACTGGAAACTCTTCAGATGGTGGAACAAGTTAGATGTGTTCAAACTGCTTGGTGGAACCTCTAAAAAAGCCAAGTCTGGTCCTCTGGACATTCAAAAAACAACAAACAAAAAACTCTAGAAACGTTTCGCCTTTTGTCCGAAGGACTTCCTCAGTCTGACGGATGAAAGACGAAACATTTCTACAGTTTTTGATTTTTTTTTGTTGCTTTGTTTTGTTTTTTAATGTCCAGAGGACCAGGCTTAGCTTTTTTAGATTTTTCTACCTGGATTATTGAGCATGCATCAGGGTGCTTGGTGGAACGACTGACATATTTTGCAGCACACTTGGATAGCTGAACCCCTTTCACACTGCTGAATTAGTCTTCCCTCTCTTATCAGCGATGTCATCTGCTTTCTCTTTGCTTGTGAAAGCTTGTTCAGTCACATTCTGACGGTCATGGGCACTCATTTTAAAGCGAAAACTTGGAGCCTAGCCTAGCCTGCTGCCGCTGACTCCTTCTGGACTTGAGCTCTGTGTGTGGTGTACGTCACCACGCACTTACATAGTTGTGTCGCAGCGTTTTCTGTTCGGGTTGAAACTGAAGCAGTCGCTTCAACTCGAACACAAACAGAAATGAGTCAGTGAAACGCTGTAATCATATTGAAATATTGAAAATGTGCTTAAAACTCATTTCACTGTTATTGAATAAAAGTATATTGTGACCTATATTGATATCCGATTACTGACCAGCCCTACGTACCACAGTGCTTTGTGTATGGGAACATATGCAGATGACAGGAATAGACATTATTATTATTATTATTATTATTATTAAGGTTGCTGATCTTGATTCAGGAATTCTGGCCAATTCTAGACCTACCGGTACATCTAATCTAACATTCATTAAAAAAAATTATTGAGAAAATAGTTGCACGTCAGTTGAGTAAACATCTACAAAGAAATTTAGTTGAGGAGTTTCACAAAGGATTAACAAAGTTATTTATGGAGTTCCTCAGGGTTCAGTGCATGAACCAATGTCTTAAAAGACATAAAAACCCGGAGGACTCTTAATTTTGCGTAAATAAACAAGTGCACTAATGAATGACCAGAGGCAGCTTACAAAGGGACATTGTCACCATATTGAAGAGCCGCTTTGTAATAAGGATTCAAATAAACTATCTATCCATCTATCTATCTTCGTTTAACGTCCGTTTTCCCGATTCCGGGGTGGGACGCTACTTCTTTGTCGCAAGTTTTTGATGCCACATTAGACGGTTAGTTGCGTCCAGTTCATTGAGGTTCAACACTTTCAGATCTTGAATCGTTTGCGCCCAGGTCTTTTTCGGACGGCCTTTGGGACGGGTGCCAGGTACTTCAAGGTTTTCAATAGCAAGTATAGCACTGTTTTCACTTTGTTTAACATGACCAAACCATCGCAAACGGTGTCGCCGGCATGCGTCCTTAATCGCACATAAGCCAGCTCGACGCAGGATTTCGGTCGATTGGATGTGATCTTTAAGACTAATGCGTTGCATCCATCGGAGCATTTTCATGTCGGTTCGGTGAAGTTGCTGTTCGAGTTTTGTTGTCATTGGCCATGTTTCTGCGCCATACAACAGCATGGGACGTATCACTGAGCCATAGAGTCTTGAACGTAGGAGTAGTGGGATGTCGCGCCGCATCAGTATAGAAGCGAGTAGATGCCATTTATTCCACGCCACACGTATACGTGCCCGAACGGCAGCTTCGGCTGTTCCAGTACAGTAAACACATCCTCTAGATATTGAACTGATTCAAATAAACTCCCTTTGGAAAATACGTTGCAGATGTTTCCTGATATTTGGGTGGTTGGCATGTAAAGGGTGCAAAAAATAAAAAAAGCATTACTCACTAGTATAACTCCCAGTGTGTTGAGGTTTGTGAGTTCTGTGTTGATGCTGTGAGTGTTGCACTGCAACAGACTCGCGACTAGTCGGACCACGTTCAGCCTAGTGTTGCCCACGGGTGGGTCGAGCACACCCCAAGTTGTTTTCATAACAATTTTCTGAAGGTGGAGAACAAACACCGATCAGTAAATATGACTCAAAGCTTCAGAGTGAACTACGTTGATTGAAATTAGTAACAAAACATCAACTGAAACAGATCACATCAGGTTTTTGTTTTTTTTACCATGGGGGGTTCAAGTAGCAGCTGGTGAAAGTCTTTGAGACGAGGTCTCACAGCCTCCAGGATGCTGTGGTTGACTGAGAACGAAGAGTGGGACATCCCAGGAGGACCTTCCATATGACCCTCGAACCTGCAGCACAGAGCCGTAATCAGAGGAACGTGTTGACTCAAAAATGCTGTGTGGGTTAAAAGACTGTAAAAGTGTGTGCTACAAAACAGCTGTAAATTAAAATAAATTATTCCTAAAGTTTATCTTATCAAACTTTAAAAAAACATCAGATAACAGGACATACGCTGGTCTTCTTGTTTCAAACAAGGTGAGCAGAATCTGAATCACGCTGACGATTGCAGACTCATTCTTCTCCTTTTCAAAAATATTAGCGAGCAGCTGCTCCACCGTCTCCTGCCTGAAGAAGAAAACAGAAGTGAAGATGGACGTAAAGAGAGATTCAACAGAAAACTGATAAAACACCAGAATGAACTGACAAAAACGTAAATGTTGCAAACCTGGCCACTCAGTATCAGTTAACTATTTAACTGGTATTAACGCTCAGTTGTGTCAAAAAACTAAATTAAACATAAAATCAAACAAGGGACGGACTTGCGACCTGTCCAGAGTGAACCGCCTGGACGACTTCAATCTCTCTTAAATTCCATGTGGAAAACCTAGTGAAGAAACTGAAAGTTAAACTGGGTTTCTTTTTCAGAAATAGATCATGTCTAACACTAAATGTTAGGAAACACCTTGTATCTGTGACTTTCCTCCCCTTCATTGATTACGGTGACATTCTCTACATCAGTGTTTTTCAACCTTTTTTGAGCCAAGGCACAGTGTTTTCATTGAAAAAATCACGAGGCACACCACCAACCAAAATTGTAAACAAAGATACTCTGTATCGGCCTATATTAAATATATAGTAATTCTTATCAAAGTGTCTGGAATAGGAATGAAATAAACAGCTTCTCACTGCATACCAAGCACAACGGAGTCGGTGTCGTTGCTTGCCCCGGTAAAAGTAAATCCAAACAAAATTTAACTCTCACTGTACTGTCTCAAGCTCACGGTATCTGCCTTCTTCTGATATCCACTTATACTAAGGCCTACATCTGGGTCCGAATTTTGTCCAGGGACCAGATCGGAGTTGGTATTTTTTCTTTTCAAAAACTTTTCCATCACTGTCATAGGCTTGCTAGCAGATAGCTAGAATGCAATGCTGTCACTACTACATGTCACGTTCATGCATCACTACTTTTCTTGTTTTAATGTGCAATGCTATGTTCCATACTGTCATCTATCTAGCGATAAGGAAATTACATGATTACGGCGCTAGACACTACTACAGCACAGACATTCGAAAATGGCATATTATTAGATAATTAATTCGTTTTAAAAAATATTTTTAGACCAGTTAAGTGAAATTGGATAATTTCCGCGGCACACCTGACGATCACTCGCGGCACACTAGTGTGCCACGGCACAGTGGTTGAAAAACACTGCTCTACATGAATGCTCCTACAAGCACCCTGCTGATGTTGGATGTTGTCTATCATGGTGCACTAAGATTCATAACTGGCTGTGATTATCGTACCCACCACTGCACCCTGTATTCACTGGTTAACTGGACATCATTAACTTCACACAGACTCTTCCACTGGTACATTTTCATCTTTAAATCACTTCTTGGTCTGCTGCCTTCATACATCTCCTCCTACATGTCTCTGCGTGAGTGCAGCTACAGCGTGCGCTCTCAGGACATGATCACCTGCAGTGTTCCATCAGTGAGGACTGAACTAGGTAAAAGGACTCTGCTCCCGTTTCCTGGAATATCTTGTAAAAAGATCTGAAGCTCTCGACCTTGAACTCTCTAAATTAGGGGTGCACCGATTTCAATTTTCTGGCCGATCACCGATTTTTAGAAAGTCTGACCTGCCGATTCCGATTTTGGCCGATACAGATTTTCAGGTGTTAAAATGTCAAAATGTACCCTAAATTTTCATGATTTTCCGACCTTTGTGGAGGCAGATGAGATCGGTGGATAAAATCGGCTTCTCATTTAAAGATCGGCCGATCACCGATCTCCCCAAATTAAGGAAATCGGGGCCGATAAATCGGCTGGCCGATTTATCGGTGCATCCCTACTCTAAATGGCTTCAAACATCTGTTAAGTTCCTGGAAAAACCAATGCAGACATGTTCCTGTTTTCAGTTTTATACACTGCCTCGTAATCTACCGTATTTGTCGGCATTTAACACGCTCTTGTGTATAACACGCTTTGTCCAATTATTGTCAATAAATTGGAAAAATCCATAAATAACACGCTTCGGCATATAACACACAGGGCATTCAAATGAGTTTAAAAAAAGCTGTGTTATTTGCAGACTTTTACGGTATGTTTTTTTTTTTAGCTACGTTTCCTTTTAATTATAATTTTGTTTTCAATTGTAAAAAAAAAAAAATAATTGTATGCATCGTTTGTGATTGTCTGTTGTTGTCGTTGTTGTTATCCACTGTTGTCATCACTCTGTTAAAATCAGGGCTCTCTTGTAAATGAGTCTCGTGGCTCAATGGGACTAACGTGTTTAAATTAAGGTTGAATGAAAAAGAAAACTGAGCTTTTTAGTTAGACATTACAGTATTGGTATAACACCTATAAAACCTATTTGTTTGTACAAGATGTTTATATCTCAGATTTGTAATTGTATTGCATACTGTATTTGTAAAATGATAATAAAATTACTCTATAATTGAAAGACTAAAGGATACATGATGGTTCAGACTGGACCCGAGTCTGAAAATCTAAAAAGCTCAATGTTTCCATGAGATGAGAAACTAGAAATAAATACACAGGTTAACATCAAACAAAGGTTACCAGAAAAGACTGACATAAAATAAAAAATACAAAAAATAAAAGCGTACTTCTCAAGTGTGGCCAGCAGAGGGTCAGGGTCTGAGTAGCCTTGGACCTGAAACATCTGGTCTCTGCTCAGTCTGATGATCTCACACAAGGACTGAGAAGCATTTGAGTGTTTCTATGTCAAAAAAACAAACAAAAACAATTTCAGAAAGAAAGAAAAGAGTTTAGGTGATAAATAAAATATAAATGTGCGTAAAACTCACATCTTCATCTTGAGAAGGCTGTACCATGTCGACTAGTCTCTGAATCACCTTCTCCTCGTTCAGCCACTTGCAAACACAACAGACATTAAAATCCAATATTAGGACAAAAATAAAATGTATTTATCACCTACAGAAAAATGTGAAAAACAAAACACATTTTAAATGGTACAAGCTTAGATGTGATGGTCCTCTTGTCAAAAATATTAGCCTGTGTGTTAGCACTTAGAGATTTTTTTAATGAAAAGTGCATTACAAATTAAATTCATCATTATTATTATTATTATTATTGTCCACTGATCAACAAATTTGGAGTGCCAGCCCTCACAATGTCCTGCCCACTTCCTGCCATCTGATGATTACTTTTTTAAACCCATCCCTGATGGGCCAGATTCTCTAAACAGAACTCTACTTATTTTTCATGGGGAGTTTAAAGGTCAGTTAGGGTTGGATGATTTGAAAAATACGTCAGTCATCAGAGATTAGAGTCCTTCAGACCAAACATTTTAAATTTTAAGGAAATGCAGTGGTTTGTGCACATGCACGCTTCATAGCATTCAGCAGTGAAACCATTTTTGAAAGTCAGCTGATTTGACCTTTAAAGTGCATTTTTTAAGGAACTGTTAAACCGAGACACACCTTTGCTATAATTTCGAGCAAGTAAATAACTGTTTTTAGGCGTTTATCTTGTTAAATTTGCACAGCGACTCATCACGTACACGCGTTTACTTCGGCATATGGGCTTTTATAATACAGCTGATTTGCCTGTCAAAGTGCATTTATTAAGTAAACGTTCGACTGAGACACACATTTACTATAATTTTGAGCAAACAAATAAATGTTTAAGTGTTAATCTTGTTAAATTCTTGTTAAAAGTCCTCACGTGAACGCTCCCGTGGCCGACATTTGGCAGCCCATTAATTTTTGGCACAAGAGGCCCACATTTCTAGGTCATCAGTGGTGCCGCGTGACAAATGCGATGAGTCAGTAGGGGTGGGCGATATGGCTCAAAAATTATATCGTGATATTTCAGTGCATTATCACGATAACGATACATTTTGTGATATAACAAAAAAAAAAAACAGAAATCAAATGTATTTGACTAAATTAACTTAACATGTTGCTTTGCAGTATTATATAAAATTTTAAAAAACAAAAAGGGTTAATTTTTACTGAAATTACTTTATTTAGTAAAGTACAGGTAGTCCCCGATTTACGAGCGAGATCCGTTACAACGAGGCGCTCGTAAACCGGAAATCTCGTAATTTGGAACGGTTGCCATGTCGCTCGTAAGTCCGAAATTTCGCTCGTAAATTGGAACGGTTTCGCTAGCGCGACTACAAACACTCTATTTTCATCCAAAAACTGCTTATGAGTGCATAAAAATGATCGGAAACGTGTGTCCATATGCTTAGCTAACTAACTGTGGTGAAAAAACACATGAAAACTCAGTATTTTTTTAGTTTTTTCCAAAAATTCGCCAGCTCGTAAGTCTGGAACCTCGTAGATCAGAGCGCTCGTAATTCGGGGACTACCTGTACTGGGTATTCAGTCTCAAAGTCTTAAAAAAAAAAAAAAATCTGTTTTTATATTGAAAAAGTCTGCACAAAATATAGATCAACAAAATCCACCACAAAAACTAAAGTGCAGGTGTAGTTTCCTAAAACAACTACCGGTACATAAAATGAAGCTTAAGATCTGTTGAGCATAAATGTAACCTACAACAACATATATGTTGCAGAACTTGTAACAAGGTGATCCGCTGACCCTGAAGCTTGTTGGTGTTTCAGCTTCATCTATTCATGCAGGAATAATTCATTTATCTGACTGATCTGTCTCTGATCACCTGCGGAACTCAAGAGACAGTTGAGCAGCGCGTTTATAGCTGGGGAGACGCAGCTGCGCACGCAGCTCAGAGCGGGGTGGGGGGAGAGAGACGAGCTGTCTACCTGCAGTTTAGTGCTGGATGGAGAGAAGCTGAGACACGTTGTTTGTTTTTAGCATTTTAGCTAGCTAGTATTGTGCGTAACTAATTAGCATTACAAGGAGAGGTGAGCAGTTCGGTTTGGTCGTTTGAAGCGCTCGGTTGTTAAGGGGGCAGGGCGCCCTGACGTATTACGTCATGAAATTAGCACATCATGATATAACTTTTTTGCCCGGGCAAGCTTTTTTTACCGATATTACCGGGAACGATATGATATGGCCCAGCCCTATGAGTCAGTGGTGACGCATAATAGATGCGACGTATACGGCAAAGGGACATATTTACAGATTCTTCCACTTTATTAGACAAATATGGACTGGTGAGACTTATGGGGCGGAGCGACGTGTATGGCGGAAAATACGGTACATACGTTTTATTTTTATTATTACATATGACATTTATGGGGGGCAGGTGGTGCTGTTGGGTGGGGTGCAGTGCCCCCCTCCCCCTTGTATAATGCATTGCACCCACACCTAAGCCACCCACCCTCTGGATCCTGCCCTGACATCCTCAGAACATCAGGATGCAACTATTTGCTGGAAAACCATATAACTTTAGTACACCACTACCATGGGAGTCATGCTGGTACAGTTTCCAGGATCTTATGAGCCGCCAAATGTTCCTGTAATTGTTGGAGGGTTCACGAGTATGGCTAACCATGCCATGTCATTTATTTATAGGTTACTAGTTTTTAGAGTATTTAGAGAGTTTAGCATTTTCTGATGTAATAATTATCACGAAAAGCTTGAAAAGCACTGGATTATTTTCAGTAAAGCTAAAAAAAGTGGTGCGCTGTTACCCACGTTTAAAACATCCTGTCGCAGCTGCTGTGGTTCAATGCACGTGAGCATTCTAAGCAACAGGTCCATGATGGCCGATGTCCCGATGTGTTTGATCATCAAATCTACAAAGTCCTCCCTCTTCCTCAGAAAATTCACTATCTGTTCAATCAAAAAATATATGTTAAAAATCAGATAAAACATTCTGTTAAATATGAAAAATACTACAAGACATTTAACTAATTGTTAATAATTAAGACATTTCGGTGTTTCTGTAATGCTATTGATGTGACTCTTCAGACTCACCTGATCAGGCTTGCGTCCAATAAGAATTGACAGGACTTTGGAGAAAAAGCTGGCCAGGAGTGGATTGAGAGGTGGATTATTTTGGAGAAAACCATAGAGCTTCATTAGCAGATTCTCGTCTTCACCCAGTCGGTCATTAATCTGGCTCACATCTGATGTTAGCAGCTCACATGAAATATTGGGATACCTAAAAAAAAAAAGCTACATTTAGTCTCAAGACTAAATATTGTAGTGTACTGAAGGTTTATTCATTGATATATGATATTGATATATACATCATTGATATTGGATTTAAAAAAAAAAGGAGTTTGTGTTAACCACAGGCATAACACAAACTCCTTTTTTTTAATCCAATAAAAGACAAACGTAAAATAAGTTCAACCAGGTGAGAATCAAACCCGAGTCGAGATAAAGTTTAGAGTGGCAAGCCGACGGTCTTCCAGTGAACCACCGAGGCGTATTACTTTTTCCAGAAGTCCACTTTTCCTATAAAGGAACCGCCCTTCATAAAATCCTGGCTATGCACAAGAATTAGAGAATATTAGTTAAATTTTAATGAAATTCAGCTCGCGCTGAGGTTGTTGTTAGAACGGGTTGATGTCACTGAAAACGCAGCAGTCTGCTGCAAACAACGAACCAAATGATGAGCAGTACATGACGTCAAACTTGGCCCGGGAGCTCGGCCCGATTAGAACCTCCGTCGGTCGGGTTCTAAAACTCGGGCTGACGCCGGCTCAAAAAGGCAAATGCGAACAAGACGAACCCGGGTTAGAAGCCGGGTTGGGCCGGGGAGGGCTGTGCAGTGCAAAAACGGCTATAGAGACCCCTGCCCCCATCTAAAGATGAATGGGTTCCCTTTACAACAATGGCTTCCTTTACTCTCTCTCACTATGCCAACGTGCTATTTATAAAACTGAGTTTCTTGCAGTGTTTCAGACTGAAGAAGTATTTAGGATAAAAGATGAAACGTTTCAACAAAGACGACCTGCCTTAGCCTGGTAAGATTTTTCTACCTGGATTATTGAGCATGAATCAGGATACAGGTAGTCCCCGACTTACAAACGAGTTCAGTTCCTACGCACCGTTCGTAACACGAAATTGCCGTAAGTCGGAGTACATATAAAAACAATTTTTATTTTATTTATTTTAATAAATAAATGTACAGTACTGTACAGTTACCAAGCACTTAGCCTATCCTAACACAGTTTTTAAAAGATGAAGTAGTGAGTTGACTTGTCTCCCTTTCACATAAAGGGAGCTAGCTCCCTTTATGTGAATGGAGCCTGCAGGGAGGAGGGAGACAATTCAACTCACTCCTTCATCTTTAAAAACTGTGTTAGGATAGGCTAAGTGCTTGGTGACTGTACAGTACTGTACATTAATTTATTTAAATAAATAAAAAAATTAAATGAGATGCGCAACGTAAGTCTGAAACGTCGTAAGTCGAGGACTACCTGTATATAGAAACATATTTGTTGGGTTTCAAACCAACCCTGCAGCTTCTACAAAAATGAATCAGACAAATGACAAGAGTTAACAGTGGGTATTAAAGTTTGCAAAGTGGGATCGTCTCCTAAAAAGCATGCTAAAAAATAAAATAAACATATTAGATGTGTCATTTTGTTCCCTTTTAATATTTCTCTTACTTGTATTTAACCTTCTCTTCAACATCAGCACAAGGCTCCTGTGTGATGAAGGTGACCAGGTCCTCCATGCACTGCGGTCTCAACAGGAAGTCAACCAACTTGTGGTTCTGAGCCTTGCACTCCTGCAAGACGTCGTCCTCATCCATCACCTCTGTGAGAGTCACATCTTCCTTCTCTAGAAGCGTGTCAATGTGGGACGTGGTGTGGAGGTCAAATTTCCAAAACATCTTGGCTTTAAAACAAAAAAAGGAGAAGACACAAAGTAAACAAGGTGCACTGTTTACAATTTGAACTTTATGCAGGGATGAAAGTGGGCAGCAACGCTGGCAAAATGTGCACAAGTTTATGAAGCGGGGGGTAAATTTGATCAACCGCCACAGTGGCAGGTTTGCAAATTGAAATATAAGCAAAAATAACGGTATGACAATGTACCCCCTCGCTGTTAACAGTTAACGTTTGAAGAACAGCACGGACTTTGTGGATAAGGTGAGGGATGTCGTCGTCATGGAGACTGATGAAACAATTGTCTCTTGATGAAACAATGGTCTCTTGATGTCACATCACTCTTTACTTCCTGTTGATGAGGCAGTAGAGGTGGTCTGTTTAAGGTTAAAATCAGACACCACTCCGAACAGCAGGACTTTCCACAGAACAACTGTGTCAACTCTTGAAACTGTGCCTGCAGTAAACCTACTTCACATATGGGGAGCAATATTATAGGCAGAAACATGGGTGTGCTATGGGGTCTCCCTTCTCCTATGAAAAGAGAGCCTTGACGTCCTTTTCAGAGACACCATAAATTATGACAACGTTTAGATTTCTTTTCCAGAGTAGAACTAGATAAAAAGATATTCTAAGCTTCAGTCCTAAGAGGGACAACAGATCTCATCCCAGAGCGGTGCTACAATGCCAGTCTCCTGGTGTGCTCAGCCTGGTGGACCCTGTCCTCATTCTCCCTCTCACTGCACACTGAGAAGGGATTTAATGTGATGAAGCTTGTTGAATGTGACAGAAGTCTAGACTTTCTGTAGCTTCCCTCCCTGACCTCATGCTAGTCCAGCTGTGAACCCCCTCCACTGAGGGATTTGGCCCCACCCACCATCCAGCTGTGAAATCAAAACAGCATAAAACCAAGGCGGCTGATTTCATGGACCTTACCAAGCTCCGCCCACAGGCCCGCGTTTCATTGGCTAATGCCCATAACACGTCACAGCGCAGCTTCCACGTGCGTGCCGGTCTCACAAAACAAACGCTACGGTAGCGTTTGTGAGACCGGCACCACATGCTACTTACATTGCTAGCTAGCATACGTGCAGAATTTTTCTGCGTCAGGGCTGGAAAAATGGTCCTCCACCGTCAGTGGGGTATCTGTACAGGAGATGTCAGGTACCCTGACCGTATTTGTGGAAGTAAAATTCACCGTTTCCCTATATGTGAAACTGAATGCCTTGCTTGGATCAAAGCTTGTGCACGACCACAAAACTGAACAATTATTTCTTTCACCAGCAGAGAAGGGTTGACCTGCTTTTGAAACCTGCTAGTTAACAACACGCGGTCACGATGAGAGAAAGCCACAGTTCACTGAACGTCCTGGAAGTTGGGAAGAAACAGCTCTGCTAACCCCACGAGCTAGCTAACACAACGAGCTCTACTGTCGATTTCACCTAAAACTGCACAAAATCGTGACACGAAGGCTGGATTTTAACTAACACACCGGACGGCTGAGCTCGTTAGCCCTCACAAAAGTCGCTGTCGGCGTGTTTAGCAGCTAAAGCAGCAACGGCTAACCAACCACTTAAGGAATGAATGGAGATTACAGTTAGCATTAGCTTTGCGACCAAGGCACACAAACTTTTGCCAACAATAGAAATCGCTGATTTCAAAAGTAACCCTCAAAACCATGAATGCCTGACTTACCCAGCCTTGCAGAACAATAGGCATCAGTGATCCTGTCCACAGCTGTAATAATGCTGAGCCTGAGCGTGTGAGGAGCTGATGTTTTCCTCATCAGACAGTAGCACGCACGCTGTTGGAGGCATCGCGTGGCTCAAACAACTTGATAACGTCCACAAAAAAAAATAACATGAACTTGTTGGTTCCCCTGTCCATTGTCATGGCTGATATTTTGTTGGAATCTGGCAGAAATGATACACTATTCGACTCAGAAATACCCTGCAGAGTCAGTCGATGCCATATTTTCCATTGACACTAAGCTGCGCTTGGGAGACGTGCAGCCATGTTGGAGCTTAGGGGGCGTTTCTGGGCGGAGCTTGGTAAGGTCCATACAGGAGTGGAAGGATCGGGGGGAAATGTCAAGTCTGTCTCAAATTAGAGTATTGAAGTAACAAACTGAGAAACCGATTTTGGCTGATACGATTTTGTTTTATGAGCAACACTGTTAGATGTTGTAAGGTCACAATGCACCTTCAATCTTCAATCTTATTTTGTTGAAAAACAGACCCTTGAACAATATTCTAGAAACAATACAAACTTGCTTTAACTGGTCACAAGGTACCGGTAGTGCTCTGAAATATAAATGAAGTTTAGACAATTGTTAAAACAAAACAAAAACATCTGTAAAATCGGTTTCTCATGCAAGCATTGGCCGATTTCCTTAATTTTGCACCCCTACTTAAATATTTCAGGGGCTTTTATTTTTTTAACCCCATTTTTCATTTTAAGCGCTTTTTATTTCATGTTCTTATATTCAAATGAGGGGGCAGAGTTTTCTCTGTGGGGCAGTTCTGGTTAGCAGAAAGAAACTGACGTTCTCCAGTCTTTTTGACCAATCACAGCAAAGTATTCTCCTTGCTCTGCTTGGCCCAGCTACCTTCAAATCATGAATTAACGATGTTCAGAAAGTCAGGATGACAAGCGGAAACATGGAGGACATTGGAGAACTCTGAAATGAAATCCAAAGATTTGCTGATGAAATTGCACATTATATACAGTATGTATATTATATCTACATCCCGCGTTGTATTCCAGGGTGTGATTCGTTTGCAGTGTGGACACAGAGTGGAGCGGGTCTCCTCTCTGCTGTGAGACTGACAGCTGTCAGAGCTTGGGGAAGTGGGAGGGGCTTACGGCCTGTTGCCAAACGTGCTTTCATCACCAAATTCTCCAGTAATACAGAAAAAAGTATATAGATTTGTCGCTAGTCGCAAAAAAAAAAAAAAGGTCACTTGAGGGGTCTGAAAACTCGCTAAATAAAAGCAATAAAGTCGCCAAGTTGGCAACACTGCAGCCATGTCCGCTATTGTGCTACAGCCCGTGTGGAAACGTGCTGCACATTGGTTCCTCTTCAAAAAAGGGCCTGCGTGTGTGTGTTTTAGCACGAGAAATACAAAGAGTGCCGTGTGCACGTCATGAAATGCGGGTGTCTCACGGTCAATGCGTGAGACTTGAGAGGCCAAAGGCCATCGTTTATTTTACTTTTGATTTAGTTATTGATTTGCCCAGCCTATAAAACTCAGGATGGGCTGCATTGACCCTGATCAGACCCGCCCCACAGAGAAAACCACGCCCCCTTATTTGAATATAAGAACATGAAATACTGTCTTGGAAAAAAACTAAACATTTTCTATTTAAATGTTGTATTTAATGGGAACATTTATTTATTTAATGGAATATTTATTAATATTCTTTAAATAACTATTTATTTATTTAATTTTGAATAAAATTGCTCTCCATAGATTTCATGTACCGGTACCTTCAGAAAATGTTAAATGTTCTGTCAACCTGAAAATAATCGTTGCTCAATTTTTATACCGAGAGTTTGAATACTTTACTATTGAATTGCTACAATTTCACTAATTCATAAAAAACACGTTAGCTACATCCTAAAATATGCCATTCAAAAATTTCACATTGCTCTTGACGCATTTATACACCATTTCTTAATAAAACCACTATAAAACCGTTCAATTCTATAAAATAATGTCTTATTCTGAAATATTTTTGTATTCCGTTTTGCTTCGTATTTTTCCAAAATACCTGCAATTTTTCATTCAACCTTTATTTAGGCAGGTTAATCTCATTGAGCCTCGAGGACTCTTTTACATTATTATTTACATTTACAGTATAATTTTTTTTAAACTATGCTGGAACAGTTTATGGAGGAAGGAGTGGAGATTAATTCAGATGGGGCTGAACAGCTCACTTCTCCGTTCCCTGCCTAGTGCCTACCTTTGTTTGAGTTGGAGTCCAGACAGTGGAGCTCAGATTATAAAGAGATGTGATCTAGTCCTTCGGAGTTGTGGCCCATTCCAGGGTAAGCAGATGAACGAGCAGGAGACAGCGGGAACAGAAAAAACTGACGGAAAACATAAGGCAGGTCAGAGCAAATACATAATCTAAATCTACATCTCCATGAGCGTGAACTTCCCATTAAGAAACACGTAAAGAGCATATCCACACAGCAAGGGTTTCATTATAACATGGCTGTGCAAAATCAAAATGATCACTGCAGAACAACAGTTATATAGTGAGACACTGCACAAACAAATCAAATGTGACAGTGCATGTTTCTATCAGATTTGTCGAAAGCACTTGTCAACTTTGAAACAACTTTCTTTCGTCTTCGGACGAAACGTTTCTACTTTTTTGTTTTGTGTTTTGAAAGTCCAGAGGACCAGACTTAACTTTTTTAGATTTGAAACAACTGTTTAATGCCAAAGAGTGCATGAAATGAGATTGATAAATCTTTTAAACAATTAATACACCTGAAATGTATTTAAAAGGTTGGGTTGATGGTTTGTTTCTGTTTAATAATGAAAATGACGAGACAAGCAGGACAAACTCAATGTTTTGACTGCAACTATGCGTTCAAACTTAAATGAGGGAAATAACAAATGATTTGAACCTACAAAACCCAAACACCACAACAAACCGTTAAGACTTCCGGGAAAACACGACTTATTAAGCCCATATTTGTTTACAACGCGTTAAAACGTTATATACAATAAACACGCCATTTACTGTATTTATTATTACTGTACTGTTCCGCAGATCCTGTTAAAAGGATCAGGAAAGAAAACGCAGATCATGCGCAGCAGCAATAAATTAAACTACCCAATACACCACATATAGGCCTATTGGTTTAGTTTGACTGAACCATTAAAACAATAAACTTAATAAAGCAACTCGTTATCTCACGTAAACTGCTGGTAAATATTTAGCTCGAAGAGAAACACCGGTTCAGGCTAACTGGAAGCTAAGCTAGCCTGTGAACGTCCTGTTAGCAGACTCAAAAGATGTTACGCCATTTAATGTAGCTACATAGTATAAAAAGCTTTGAAAGAGTCATCCCCGTTTAAGATAAAGGGGCACAAGTTGAACTGAACATCATACGGAGATAAAACGGTAAAGTGTTGTTGTTTTTTTCAATGCTACCTCAACGTTAGCCGGTGGCTAAACGTCTGAGTGGCCGGAGCTGGGAAGTAAACCTACCGACTGACAGCGGTGAGACCCGGGTCTTGGTTATGTGGTTTATCCCGCCATTAGCACTGGGCCTTAACAAAACGAACGCAGAAACAGGACCAAACAAAACAAAAAACCGTAAGGAAAATAAAGCGTTTAAAACTGATTCTGTCAGGCGCGAAACGGTTGGACAGCCGAGCGTACTTTTCAAGATGGCGACCCCGTCAACTTCAGCAACCCCTTCCCCCACCGCGGCTGCAGCGTCTGTCGAGCTGACACCGTGACGTCACCTCTTCAACAAGGCCTCGAGCTCTGATTGGACGCCGGCATGACTACTTCCGGGCGACGTTGTACAGTACAGTACAGCGCTGCGTGCGTGAAAAAAGGAGGCTGTGAACACGAAAAGCCTCACAGAAACTACGAAATAAATTAGCGGCATTTTATAGATTGACGCCAGTCAGACTTCATAGAACTGAACGCATTTTAAATCTAATATGCTCTCTCTATAGAAGAAGAATGGACTTCAGGCAGCTGAGGCGAGCTGGTCTGAGTAGTAGTGGAGAGCATCCTGTGCTCCAGCATCAACGTGTGGCATGGAGGCTGCACAGCTGCAGAAAGAAAAGCTCTGCAGAGAGTGGTGAAGGCTGCACAGAAGATGCCATACCAAACCAGTTTATTTATAAAGCACTTAAAAATACAGCATCAGCCGTCCGAAGTGCTGTACAAAACAAAACAATAAAAACAATCATATAAATAATCAGAACATCACAAGTAAAATAATACAACATTAAAACAGAGATGTGAACTCACTCTGGTTGAAAAGACAATGAAAACATATGTGTTTTTAAACGAGTTTTAAAAACATATATTGATGGGGCCTGCCTGACCTTCAGTGGCAGCTCGTTCCACAATTTAGGAGCCAGAGCTGAAAATTCATTCATTCAACTTTTATTTATACAGGCTAGCCTCGTTGAGTCACGGGGACTCATTTACAAGAGGGACCTGTCTCACTCACACCAAACAACCATCCACTCTCACACTCACACCTAGGGTCAATTTAGAGTCACCAATCAGCCTAACAAGCATGTTTTTTGGTCTGTGGGAGGAAACCGGAGTACCCGGAGGAAACCCACGCATGCACGGGGAGAACATGCAAACTCCACCCAGAAAGGCCCCGGACCGGGATTTGAACCGGCAACCTTCTCGCTGAGAGGCAGCAGCTCTACCAGTTGTGCCACCGTGCTGCCCAAAATGCTCTGTCTCCTCTGGTCTAATGCCTCATCCTCACCTAAAGCATATCGCGCTTCCAAAAATCTCCAAACGCACTGTACTGGCTGCTTGTCAACAGATGACTGTCCTCATCTAACGCGTCTGCAGTGGGAGGAGGAGCGTGTTGGTCCTCTTCCGCTCCGGTGTTTGTTTATTTCCGGTCTCAGAAAAATGGCGGACGCAATACGAAGAATTGCCTTGTACTTAATCTACAAAGCAGCAACACGCAGACGCCGTGCACAACGACGATTCTGGATTCACCCCACATTAGAGAGGCGTCATGGATTCGGTGAATTTCACCATCTGATCCAGGAGCTGCGCGCAGACGAGGAGCGCTTTCAGCGGTACTTCCGTGTCACCCGCCCCCAGTTTGACGACCTGCTGTAAGTTTCTCCTCCATGTTTACCGCGGGATTTTTTTCATCTGTTAAACGTTTCGCGCGGTGCCCACCTAATTCCGTCCCGTCGTCGTTGCGTGATCACATGGCAGAGTCTCTCCTGATTGGTCCTGATTGTTTGCTGCTGAGCAGCGAGCTGAATCTAGCTGTGGAAGCACGGAATGCCGTGCTTCCACAGCTGTGCTGCCGAGCAGCACAGTCGCTGCTCGGATGCGACGCGGGAGTAGGAAACAGCTGCTGCTCACTTTCGCGCTGCTTGTATGCTGTAGATGCGCCGCGACACGACCCGCTGCTCCAAGATTCGCGTCCCCATAGACTTCAATGTAAAGTGGCTGCTTCGGCTGCGCGAGATGCGTGCGGTGGGGATCCAGCATTATAAAAGGTTTTCGGGACTGCTAAAAGCATCTGGTCAGCGGATTTAAAGCTCCCATGACATCATCTTTTAACTTTCCATAAAATGGCACAACATATATATATATTAAGATTGACCTCTGATCGTTTTTGCTAAAACAATGTGAAATGAATGAAAATTTCTCTCCAAAATAGTTTAAAATTAGCGCCGTTTTTTTTACATGGTAAATACGGATTTTCCCGTCGCGCGATTATGACGTCACATGTAGACTCGGCTCGAACTGGCACATTGAATACAATGAGGAAGATACAAACGCATCCGTCCAATTTAGCCATTTAAAACTTTAGATTTTAGCGGTTTGTCTTCAGAGAAGCCAAAGTTATTTCGAGTGATCAACCAGAAACAGCAGGTTATAATTTTTTTTCTCCTGATGCTGTTTTTTGTAGACTTTTCACTTCAGGAAGTGAGCAGCTGTGTGATGACTTAGGAGCTGCAGGTTGACGAGGCAGAAGGAATTCTACAACATCTAAATCGTTTCCACAGCACTGAAATGGTAATATATTAGTTAATGTTTCTAATAATTATTCAACATTAATTTATAGTTTAAAAAATTAGTCCCTTTTAAAATATCTGTTAAATATTTTAATGTTTATTCTAACATACGTTCTGAAATTTTTAACTAGTTTTTATTTGTGTATTTTTATCCATCAATATTTTTTTATTTTGTTGTAAATTTACATTTTATTTGTGTATTTTTATCCATCAATTTTTTTTATTTTGTTGTAAATTTACATTTATTTTAAACAAAAACACTTTTAGATGTTTGAATCAGTTTGATTTCATCCGTCCTGTTTGGTTCAAAAAATGCAGCTGAGATGTCTTGACTGGACACCTGTCCAGGTGTCTCTGTGATGGACTGGAGACATGTCCAGGTGTTTCTGTGATGGACTGGAGACATGTCCAGGTGTCACTGTGATACCATACCATACCATACCATTTTATTTATAAAGCACTTTAAACAGGAACAAGTCCACACAAAGTGCTGGACAAACAAACACGCAACAGGCAACACAGACAATGAAGTACAACACGAAAAACATAAAAACATTGCAGATCATAAATCAAACGATCCAATACAAATCAGCTGGCATTGAAAGCGATGGAGTAGTAGTGAGTTTTTAACCGGGATTTGAAAACCGAGAGGGAGGGGGCCTGTTTGATGAGCAGCGGTAACTCGTTCCAGAGTCTTGGGCCTGCTACAGAGAACGCCCTGTCACCTCTGCGCTTAAGGCGAGTTTCTGGAACTATTAAGAGTACCTGATCCTCTGACCTCAAAGCACGTGGAGGGACATATGGGTGTATCAGATCCGAGAGATAGGCGGGGGCGAGACTGTTCAGCGATTTGTAGACATACATGAGAATTTTGAATTGGATTCGAAGATACCATACCATACCATACCATTTTATTTATAAAGCACTTTAAACAGGAACAAGTCCACACCAAAGTGCTGGACAAACAAACACACAACAGGCAACACAGACAATGAAGTACAACACGAAAAACATTTAAAAAAAAACATTGCAGATCATAAATCAAACGATCCAATACAAATCAGCTGGCATTGAAAGCTGAAGATGAACCGGTAGCCAGTGAAGGGAGGCCAAGACTGGTGTAATGTGCTCTCTTTTGCGTGTGCTGGTTAAAAATCGGGCAGCTGCGTTCTGAACCAGTTGTAATCGTGCAATGGTGGCTTGACTGACGCCAAGCAGAAGGGAATTGCAGTAATCAAGCCTAGATGTAATGAATGCGTGAATCACTGTCTCCAGGTTGTTTTTTGATAATATGGGCTTCAGCTTAGACAGACGCCTCAGCTGGAAAAAACAGGATTTGACGATCATGTTTACATGACTGTTGAGTTTCATGGAAGGATCCATTATCACTCCCAGATTTGTGACTTTTTGTTTTTCGGACAGGGGTAGAGCAGACAGGTCAATGCAGTGGTTTGAGGTTTGGTTTGAGGAAACCTGTGATGGACTGGAAACCTGTCCAGGATATCTCTGTGATGGACTGGAGACCTGTCCAGGTGTCACTGTGATGGACTGGAAACCTGTCCAGGTGTCACTGTGATGGACTGGAGACCTGTCCAGGGTGTCTCTGTGATGGACTGGAGACCTGTCCAGGGTGTCTCTGTGATGGACTGGAGACCTGTCCAGGTGTCCTGTGATGGACTGGAGACCTGGAAACCTGAAAACACAAACTGATATTTTTATTAAAACAGCTATGGAAATTTATGTTTTTTGACGGTATTTGATATAAATTTAATTTTAAATTTAATGATTGACATATAAACATTTTATTTTTATTTTTAGTGAACATTTAGTGCATGTAAACATGCACATTTCAACTGGAAATATGAATGATGTTTTTCAGAACGTATGTTAGAATAAACATTAAAATATTTAACAGATATTTTAAAAGGGACTAATTTTTTAAACTATAAATTAATGTTGAATAATTATTAGAAACATTAACTAATATATTACCATTTCAGTGCTGTGGAAACGATTTAGATGTTGTAGAATTCCTTCTGCCTCTCAACTTGCAGCTCCTGTAACTCATCACACAGCTGCTCACTTCCTGAAGTGAAAAGTCTACAAAAAACAGCATCAGGAGAAAAAAAATTATAACCTGCTGTTTCTGGTTGATCACTCGAAATAACTTTGGCTTCTCTGAAGACAAACCGCTAAAATCTAAAGTTTTAAATGGCTAAATTGGACGGATGCGTTTGTATCTTCCTCATTGTATTCAATGTGCCAGTTCGAGCCGAGTCTACATGTGACGTCATAATCGCGCGACGGGAAAATCCGTATTTACCATGTAAAAAAAACGGCGCTAATTTTAAACTATTTTGGAGAGAAATTTTCATTCATTTCACATTGTTTTAGCAAAAACGATCAGAGGTCAATCTTAATATATATATATATGTTGTGCCATTTTATGGAAAGTTAAAAGATGATGTCAGGGGAGCTTTAAAAAACATGTCAGGTCTTCATTA
>JBBPBX010001890.1:78183-96524 GCA_038048925.1 Garcialebias charrua | reverse complement strand
TATATATACACACACGCATACAGTATATTTGTGCTTAACTTACATCAAGATGTGTCCCCCTGCAAACTGTCACCCCATCACTTTAGGCTTGTTGTCTCCATATACTGTACATGTGATTGTTTCTTTGATCTGGATCAAAGACTGGACTATTGCAATGGTTTGTTATCTGGGTGTCCAAAAACTTCTTAAAAGTCTTCAATTGATCCAAAATGCTGCTGTCAGAGTCTTAACTGGAGTTAGGAGAGATCATATCCAGTTTTAGCTTATTTCCATTGGCTCCCTGTCAAGTCCAGAATTGAATTCAAACTTTTACTTCTAACTTACAAAGCTCTCAACAATCTAGCTCCATCTTATATTTGAGATCTTATTGTTCCACATTTTCCTAACAGAGCACTTTGCTCTCAGACTGCAGGTTTACTCGTGGTTCTTAGAGTTTCCAAGGGCAGAAGGAGAGGAAGATCTTTAGGCTCCTCTCTTGTGGAACCAACTTCCAGTTTCTGTCCATAGGGCTGACACATTGTCGAGTTTTAAAACTAGGTGTTGAGTGTTTTGGATAATGCTCTTGTATATTTTTACAGATTTTGGTAAGTGCATGTATTTTCGGTTACCGTTACATCTACTGTGTGCTATATGAGCAGTTGGAGTAGAGACGTTGATGAAAAGCCATTGTGAGTGTAACAATAAAGATGGCGACAACTGCCTAAAAGGATCTCCGAGTGGTCTTGCTTATTATCCATCCTCACGAGAAGAGAGCTGTGAAACTCTGCAAATCTCTACTAAAACCAAGTGATGGTAGCACAGAAAATCAACATCATCAGGACAAAAACATCATAATTCTCCCAGCAGACAAAGGAAGGTGCACAGTGATTTTGAACCAGAAAGATTATCATGAGAAAGTTATGTCACTCCTTAGTGACTTAACCACTTATGAACCGCTGAAAAGAGATCCAGGAAGTGGTTACAAGAAGAAGTTGATAGATTGCCTGAAAATTTTAAAGCAGGACAAGGCTATTGACAGTATTCTGTACCACAGACTGTACCCAGGGGAGGCCACGCCAAGTCTGTATGGTTTACCCAAAATCCACAAACAAGGTGTACCTTTAAGACCAATTGTTAGCATGATTAACTCGGTCACTTACAATGTTTCCAAATATCTGGCATCTGTACTCATCCCTTTAGTTGGCAGCTCAGAACACCACATACAGAACACCGTGGACTTTGTGGATAAGGTGAGGGATGTCTTCATGGAGACTTAGGACAAAAAGTTTGTCCTAAATGCTGATAAAACAAAAGGGATGTTTTTTTCAAATAGGAAGGCGGTTCCAGCAGATCCTCCTCTGATTTTTTCTTCAAATGGTGTCCCTATTGAGTTTGTTGATTCCTATAAATATCTGGGTATCCTGATTGATTCACATCTCTCTTTTAAACTCCACGTGGAAAACCTAGTGAAGAAACTGAAAGTTAAACTGGGTTTCTTTTTCAGAAACAGATCATGTCTATCACTGAATGTCAGGAAACGCCTTGTGTCTGTGACTTTCCTTCCCTCCATTGATTACGGTGACATTCTCTACATGAATGCTCCTACAAGCACCCTGCAGATGTTGGATGTTGTCTATCATGGTGCACTAAGATTCATAACTGGTTGTGATTATCGTACCCACCACTGCACCCTGTATTCACTGGTTAACTGGACATCATTAACCTCACGCAGACTCTTCCACTGGTACATTTTCATCTTTAAATCACTTCTTGGTCTGCTGCCCTCATACATCTCCTCCTACATGTCTTTGCGTGAGTGCAGCTACAGTGTGCGCTCTCAGGACATGATTACCTGCAGTGTTCCGTCAGTGAGGACTGAACTTGGAAAAAGGGCCTTCTCCTACTCCGCTCCTGCTTCATGGAATATCTTACAAAAAGATCTGAAGCTCTCGACCTTGACTTCTCTAAATGGTTTTCAGAATCTGTTGGAATCCTGGCAAAAACCAATGCAGATTTGTTCCTGTCTTTGATTTTATACGTCTACCTTATAATGTTTTGCTAGTTTTTTGATACTTTGTTTAAAAAAAAAAAAAAACTTTCTTTTGTTTTTTTCTCTCTTTTGTTTTCTATTGTTTATTGTTTGTTTGTTTATTGTTTATTGTTTAAGGAAATTCTACCACTGCTGTTCATTGTTCTTTAGTTTTAGCAGGTCGCTTTCGTAAATGAGCCCATGAGGTTCAAAAGATTTACCTGACTAAATAAAGGTTGAATGAATGTCTTCATGGAGACTGATGAAACAATGGTCTCTTTTGATGTCACATCACTCTTTACGTGCATTTCTGTTGTTGACTTTTTTGTTTTGTTTTGTTTCTTGAATGTCCAGAAGATCAGACTTAGCTTTTTTAGATCTACTAAGACCCTTAACATCAGGCTTAAGTCTTTCCTTTTTAATAAATCATTTAGGGTTGGCTTGTTATGCTGCCTTTAGTCCACTAGAGGACAAATTGACCTCGTTTCCTTAAGGGATCCGATAATTCTCAATCAGGTCATCTGGACAGTTTCTTTTTAGTAGAAACGTTTCACCCTCACTCCAGAGGGCTTCATCAGTCAGAGTAGTTCCAGCACACTGTTCCCCCACCAAGCCGTAAACAACTTAATGCCGGGTACACACCAAACGCGTTTCGAGCAGCCAAGGCAGCCAGTTTATATGGAGATCGCGCATCGTGGGGCGGCGCAGTGTGATGCGGCGCGTTTTGAGCAGTTTGAGCAGCGCGGCAGGGTGCGACGTTCTTTTTCTGTGCATGCGGCGCGTTCAGAACAGCCGTTGCTCGAGTTCAACAAATTGAACTTTGACCTACTTTGGCTGCTCGCCGCATAGCAGCAACCAATCGGGAGAGACTCTGCTATGTGATGACGCAACGACGATGGGACGGAATTTAATACTAGTTAGGATCTTTTTTTTTTATTATTGGTTTATTGTTCTAAAATTCGACAATAGTCACCTAAATACTGTGGCATACTGCTAACACTTGTCGGGTGAATTTTCTCTATATAATAATAATAATAATAATTTGTCACATTTGTCATCTGTGTATGTTTCCCATACTTGACAGACAAAATTGGTCTTCTGCCTTTAACCTAACCACCACCAGGTGGTGCAGCGAGCAGCGTAGTCGCGCTCGGGGAGCTGGAGAATTAGATGTGCACTCATAGACACCCCAAGGTGTGTAGTGGCCGGGGCCGGGGCGCGAACCTCTTCGGGTCCCAAGTCAAAAGCCCTGCCACTACACCATCTTCAATGTTGTCTGACATGATCCCAACCTGAGACAGATGGACAGCCGTTCTTCTGCTGAAATTGCGCGCCTGTAGTTGGTGTCCTGCAAGGTGATGCGGCCAACAACGCGGGACAGCAGGTCGTCAAACTGGGCTCGGATAACATAGAAGTACAGCTGAAAGCGATGCTCGTCTGCGCGCAGCTCCTGGATTAAATGGTGAAATTCACCAAAATGCTCCTCCCACTGCGCGTCTTCAGACGCGTTCGGTGTGAACAGACATCTGTTGACAAGCAGCCAACACCGCGCGTCGGGAGCGTTTTTGCTGCTCAAGACGCGTTTGGTGGGAACCCGGCATAAGTGAACCAACCAGTTTGCTGGAGCCAAGATGGTTTCTGGAGGCCGTCCTGTCCCTCGTCGACTCCTCCCAGGCAGGCAGCCACAGTGTGGTTCAAGACAAGATTGAGAATTATCGGATTTGATACCTGGATTACTGAGCATAAACTTTTTTGTTTTTTTAAGGGAGTTTTTTCTTTCCACTGTCGCCTTTAAGATTGCTTAAGATGAGAGTTCTGCAATGGAGTTAAATTCAAAGCAGTCTGCTCCTCAGATAAATAATGTTAAATTATTTTTATATATGAATGTTTCTGTTCAGTGAGGTGACTTCTGTTGTAACTTGGCGCTATATAAATAAACTGAACTGTGAAGGTTTAAGAAAAATGCTTGATGATCTTCCTGTTTTTAGTATTGTACACCACTTTTTAACCTAGCTGTTTTTGTTTCGTTTTTAATACCATTTCATTTCATTTGTTCTTCTCAATTTGTATGCTTTTTATGATTGTTTACTGTTGTCCGCACTCTTTCTTAAAATCAGGTCTCGAGTCCCCATATAAAGGTTGAATGAAGGAATCTTTTGTTTTTAGCAGGGAAGCCATCCTGGTTGCTGAAAATCCCCACATATCCTCTCCTCTGTGTCCAGTAGTAAACAGGATCAATAAACAGACTCAATACTTCATGATTTTTTATTCTTTTACAGAAGGATGGCCCGAGCCTAGAAGGTGGAGAGGGGGCACAACACCGGAAATCGTCGCTTCCAGCCGCACAAACAGGTTTTTACGACAGCGCAGCGGATTTACGGCAGTAACGGGCTGTGGTTGTGGTCCTCAAACATGTCTGCTGTCTCCCGGGCCGATGAGTCAGATGCAACCCGGGAGGGAGCTCTCCCTGCCGCCTGAAACGGAACTTTCATCTGTTTTTATCGAAAAGAACCAACGGGAGTGAGAAAACACAGAAAACCCGCGATTTTTATTTCTTATTTCAGCCAAAGATGGCGGAGTTCTCCCCAGTCCTGCCGATTCGGGATCACGGAGGCGGCGGGCTGTTCACCCAGCCCATCTTCCCTCGGTCCAGGTCTGGTTCCGAGTCCGAAAGCGAACTTTCCCAGAGCCTGGCCCGGACTAAGATCCGGTCGTACGGCAGCACCGCCAGCGTGTCGGTGTCTCTGGGGGAGAAGTTCGTGGAGCATCGAGTTTCAGACGGAGACACCCTGCAGGGGATCGCCCTGAAGTACGGAGTCACGGTGAGGACGGGTTCTGACATGAAACCAGCACCTGGTACCACTTCTCTCTCACACATCAGGCTTTCAGTTCTGCTTCTGCTTGGTCCCTCACTGACTTTAATCCGTCATAAAGTTTTCACCAAACTTTTCGTGTTTTACCCTCAGAGTCCGTCACGGCTCAAACCGATGAGGACATCAACAGATTTCTGCTCCTCTACGACTCTAAAATGTTGCACCTTTTGTTGCCATCAGCTCCAATAAGTCCACCAGAAGCACAGGCGACCATGTTGCAAGAGAAACAACATTCGTTCCAACATTTATTTATATCTGTTAGTTAAGGGGTGCGAATCTCTGTGTCTGGAGAATCGATTCGATTCCGATTTTTGGTGTCACGATTCGACTCAAAATCGATTTTTCGATTCAGAAACGATTTTTCTATTAAAATGC
The DNA here is from genome assembly GCA_038048925.1 of Garcialebias charrua. NCBI lineage: Eukaryota > Metazoa > Chordata > Actinopteri > Cyprinodontiformes > Rivulidae > Garcialebias > Garcialebias charrua. The sequence goes on along the minus strand of JBBPBX010001890.1, from coordinate 91,268 downwards.
TCATAAATTTTGTTTCAGTTTTATAACTGACAAGCTGAAAAGAATAAACAACAATAAACAAATGGAACAGGAGACCAAATATTGGTCCTATACATTTTTATAGTATGTCTGTGGGCTATCCAGACCATGTTCATTCAATTTAATGCACAAAATAATTCTTAGATGATAAAATATCCCCTTTCTAGTTGTGCCTTTTCTGACTTCCGTTCTGAACAGGCTGTTTATGATAAGGCCACGCCCTTCAAAAATCTGTTTACATTAACTCCGCCCTCCAAAGGGGACCCTGATGGCACGTCCCGACCAAACAGCTTTTCAACGGCAAAAAGGCTCGTCACGCACGCAAGTGGACGCACTGGACCCAGTGGTGTCCTGACCTGAACGTGAAATTGCGGCTGCGTTGCGGCGGCGGCGGGGGGGGAGGAGCTTACCGGTCAACCAGTTGAACGGCGTTTGAACGGCGAAAACGTTCAGCAATGATCAACGCGTGCTTGGAGGCTGAAGCGGGTTCACGTGCACAGAAAACGCTTTTCCAGCACGCTCAACACGCACGTGACGTGACGCCTGATGCCAAGACGTGGCTGGAGGTGCGTCCCCATTGACTTTGCATGTAAACTGGACGCTCCTGCAGTTGAAAACGCGTTTGGTCAGGACGTGGCATAAGTCAGACCCAGAGGCAGACGCCATTTTGGGCAGGGCAAATGAGGCGCTGACGCGTCGCGTAGGCCGCTGAGAAACATCCATAAGTTCACCCTCCATGTTAAAAACTCTTTGTCTGACTCTTCGAAAACAAGCAATAAGGCTGCAGAGTAACACACTGGCTGCTAACTGCTATACACACTCTCTCTAGCGGGGACCGCTTTTTTTGACGGACCACATCCGGCGCGGACCGGATATGGTCCGCGAGCAGTCGTCCGGTTAGCCCGTAAATAAGTTTTTTCGTTTTTACTGATAGATAATTAGTTATTAGCGGTACTGCATTTTAACAACAACGAAACATCGAACTCAGATGAACTAAGGAAAACAACCGTGACGTCTTTTATACTGAAGTGGGTGGAGCATCACCAGGGGTTGCTAGGTGAGGGGCTGGACTCAAGGTTGGGGTGGGTTGTCCTGGCGCTTGTGATGTCATAATTTGAAAACGAGACGTTGATATCACTGAAAAATAAATATACTTATAGTAAATATACCACTGGGTGCATTTTTTTGGCCCTAGGACTGTTTTTTAAAGAAGTACATAACCAAAGTTGAGTAAAAAAAATCATTAAAAAGTTAATTTTGCATCTTTGGTCCCCTTTAAAACAATAATTTAAGACTGAAAACATTAAACAACAATGTAAACAAATAGAACATTTATTTAAAACAATAATTTTAGGTTCCTTATTGTATCAAATTTTTTTAATCGTTTGATATTTATACCAAAAATAGGAACAAATAATACAGGAATGCATTAAATTCTGTAACTTAAATAACCAGTATTAGGTTAGCTTTTTGCTCTGTTACTTATAGAAGATTATTGTTTGAATTGATTGTTTGAACTTGTTTTGTTTTTGAAAAAAGGGGCAGATAAAATAAGATTTCTTCTTCTTTCTGCCACCTTTCATTTCATGTATTCTTTCATATACTGTACTATGAGATATGGTTTTATTTTCTTTATCTTTTGGGGTTTTATGTAAAAAAAAAAAAAATTGATTTTGGGGCTTTTAGAATCTATTCTGAATCCCAGGAGGGGAGGACAAGCTCTCTGTACCTCTGCAGTGAGAGACAGGGGAGAGACAGCTGAAACACTTTGTTTGTTTTTAGCATTTTAGCTAGCGTTACACCAGTACAGACTGGTGGAGGGAGGTGCGCAGCTCATTTTGGTCTTTTGAAGCGCTCGGATGTTAAGGGGGTGGGGCGCCCCGACGTATTACGTCATGAAATTAGCATATCATGATATAACTTTTTTGCCCGGGTAAGCTTTTTTGCCCAGTAAAACCGGTAACGATATGATATGGCCCAGCCCTAGTTGGAATCAGGATGAATCAGGATATTTTAAACCACTTTGGCCACGATTGCCTCAAAGGATTTGTCAGGGGAGAGGGCAGACTACAGAAACCATCTGAGCACCAACTGGTTGACCCCACCATGTGAAATTTCTATTTACATGTATAAGACTGAGTTTCTTGTGGCTCCTCGAACTGAACAAGTCTTTTGAAATAAAGACGAAACGTTTCAACCAAACGAAATCGTCCAGAGGACCTGACTAACTTTGTTAGATTTTTCTACCTGGATTATTGTGCATGGATCAGGATGTTTCTGTTTCTGTTGTCTGACAACAGGATTCAGACGAACAAAGACTTCAGGCTAGACAAAACAAACTCGATTTACAGGCTCAGACCAGCGGGGGAAGGTGGCCTCAACTCGGCCTCTACATTCAATTTTGGTGACCGAGGCAGAGGACGGTGAATGTTTTGTGACTTTATTTTAATTGTTTACTTGGTGGTAAATTTTGGGTGGCGGTGCTGTGACAACCCGCAAACTTTGAGGTCACACACACTTCTGTGGAAAATTACAGAGACGTGTTGACCGAGCCATGTGTATGAAAATTAAGCGAGTCGAGACTGGACAATAGAAAACAGCTTTAGGGCGCCGCCCTTACGTTCATTAAAACTACCGTATTTTCCGGAATATAGGTTGCAGCTTTTTATCATTTTTGCATGCCCTGCGACCTATATTCAGGTGCAACTTATTTATGGCTTTTTATAAAATAAGCTGATTTGTAATCATTTATTAACAAAAATTAAACTGAGACACACTCTTACAATAATGTCAGCTAACAAATATATTTTTTTAGGCATTTATCCTGCTAAAATTATTATCTTATTAAAGAAAAGTTCAGCTCAGACACCTATTTGCTATAATTTTTATCAAACAAACTAGGGCTGGGCGATATGGAAAAAATCATATATCACGATATGGACTTTTTTATATCACGATAACGATATATATCACGATATAAAAAAAAAACTTTGGTCCAAATTTTTCCTGTACACACACACACATCGTGTTGTATATATACAACACGATGTGTGTGTGTGTACAGGAAAAATTTGGACCAAAGTTTTTATTTTATTTTTTATTTTATTTTACTACAGATACAGTTACAATTATAAGAATGTGAACAAAAAGAACAAGGAAATTTGGACCAAAGTAGAAACTTTGGTCCAACTTTGGACCTACTTTGGTCCAAATTTTTCCTGCAGGTGGCGGTAAAACAACGGCTGCTAATAAAACCCACGAAGAAGAAATCCGCTCTGACTGGAATCTGGAGTAAACAAGGCAAAGAAACAGAAAAGAGAAAACGTTGCGTTTGATTCCGGTTCTGTTGTGTCTCTGGTCTGTTTTGTATTGGTTAACTGGACCCGAGTTCGGACTCGGTTGGACTTCGTGTCCTCTGGACCCATTTTGTCTCCGAGTTTCAGCGGAGCGAAATAATGGAAGCTAACAAGGTGAGCTTCCCCCTCTTTTTGGTAAAAGTTCTTCTTCTTGGGCTGCCTGCGCAGCTGTTTCTCCATGTTGTGACACCCATAGATATCTGGTGACACCGGCTTCATGCCGGCTGCGTCTCTGTTGAACTCGAGTTTAACAACGTAAAGCATGTGTCGCGCGTGCGTCAAACATAAAGCAGCGCCGTCATCTCGCAAAACCACAATATGAAGCTTCTTTGCGACCGTTATTTTTTTATTCTTATTTATCACGATAGAGACGATAGAAGGAAAGTAGCACGATAGACACGTTTCTATCGTCCCCACGATATATATCGTCATATCGCACAGCCCTAAAACAAACAATTGTTTTTAAGTGTTAATCTTCTTAAAAGCCTTGCTGTGCACTCCTGTGGCAGACATTTGCAGCAGAGCTCAACACGGTCCACATTTTGACGTAGGTGCGACCTATATTCAGGTGCGACCTATACATGGATTTTTTCCAATTCTTTGGGAATAATTGGACAATGCGACCTATATTCAGGTGCGACCTATATTCCGGAAAATAGGTACCAGGCTCACCACACACTATCCGTGACTTTTTGCCTCGTTGTAAGCTACAGTAAGAGACGGACCTGATGTGAACCAATCAGAGCACAGTTACCTCACCTTGGTCAATAGCCGGTAAACGCTCCTTTCATATCTGTCCCTGCTCACAGCTGAACAGAAACTTAGTATTTTGCAACATCAGACAAGCGTCTCACGAGTGACAAGTCGTTTGTTTGTCCTCCAACATGTCAGACAGGAAGTTTGCTGAACGTGTCGTACGTCAGTTAACCCATCATCAGCTCTAGCTTCCACAGAGGTTCTGAAAATATTCTTCACTGAATCTCGGAGTTGTCTCCATACGGAGCAAATGTGTTCTCAAACCGTCACATGGTTTTGTTTCTCAGCTTAACGCCACAGTTTGATTTTTGTTCCCCGTCCGGAGCAAAGAGGGAGATTTAGAAGTATCGTCCTTCTGTCCGTGCACGATGTGAGTAGGGGGTGCACCGATTGCAGCTTTCTGGCCGATCACGATTTCTAAAAAGTCTGACCTGCCGACTCTGATTTTGGCCGCTACTGATTTTGTTTTATAAGCGACACTGTCGGGTGTTATAAGGTCCCAATGCACCTTTAATTTTTCAATATCATTTAGTTGAAAAACATACCCTTGAACAATATCCTAGAACAATACAAACTTGTTGTATCTGGAAATGAAGTTCAGACAATTGTTGTTAAAACTAAAAAAAGTCTGTAAAATTGGTTTCTCATGTTAGTATCAGCCGATTTCCCAAAATTAAGGAAATGGGGAATAAATCGGCCGGCTGATTTATTGGCGCACCCCTTGTTGTGAGCATGATAACTTGAAAAATAACGGATGTACCAACTTCTATTTTGGTGTGAGGCTGCAACTAGATGTAAGAAATGTCACTATCGAAACAATTGCCATGTCAAAATCCAAGATGACCAACACTCTGTGTGTGTGTGTGTGTGTGTGTGTGCATGTTTGTGTGTAAGTAAACTAGCCTTCTCGATCATTTGAGGAAATTTTGCTCTCTAGTTATTATTGTTTAAAAGTATAGCTTGCTCAGATGATTGGGGTGGATTAATCTATGGGGGCCAAGGCCACTATCGGCCACCCCCTGGTTCCTCCACTGCTCCTGGTGGTGATAAAATGCTCCCTCCTCTCTCCAGGATCCGTCATTCTCTGCGGACTCGGATAAGAAAAAAAAAAGAACCCTTCCCTGTAGGGGTGTAACGAGATCTCGTTGTACGAAATCTCGTGATATTAAACTCCCGCGATATCTCTCGTTGAGAGGTAACGTTGTCTCGCTAATGCTAGCAGAGCCCCTAGCAAGTCAGCGTCACGGACAGCATGGCTTCGCCGGATGAAGTTGCTATAGAAGACGCCCCAACTACTTTTAAATCATTTGTTTGGCAGCATTTTGGATTTCCAATAGAAACGATAAATGGCGAAAGAGCAACAAACAAGACACGGACAATATGTAAGCACTGCAAGAAATTTTTACCGTACACCGCTGCTAACACTAGCACGATGCAAAAATCTCGTCTTGTTCTCGCAAACTCTGTAATTTGTCTCGTCTCGTCTTGTCTCGAGAGTTTTATGTATCGTTACACCCTACTTCCCTGTGTTCTCCTCCTCCACAGTGTAACTCCTGCCCACCTGAATATGTTGCACCAAAAACATTTAGGTTTCCTTCATTCTCTGTTCAGTTTCAGTCCAGACAAAAAAAAAACATCTTCTAAAACTACAAAACATTCACTCTTGCAAAAACCTCAGAGACGAGGGACATTGGCATATCGCTTGTTTAACTTGTAAACAGTAGATAATATTTCCACCAGTGGAGCACAGTGGAACCATCAAGGATCTAAACTGAACCCAGAAATTCAAATTAAAGTCGTCAGCTGTCAGTCTGGTCACAACGGTTAACAATCTAAAGAATTCTTCTTCTGCTTCCTTTAATTTTAAATCTGTTTTTTTGCCTTTCTCCATATGCTTTGGAATTATTTCTTTTGTGTTTTAAATTTGAAATGAATACGGTAAATTAAATTCAATTAAATAAAAAAAATTGGGTTGGGGTTGGGGGTTCATATGCTGGGGGGTGGGTGTCTGGGGGCGTGACTGGTGGCCAATGGGAGGGGGCGGGCAAACCCAGCCTGGGTGTCTAATGTGTTATGTGTTCTGAAAGTTGTTAATATGAAGGGTGGGTGTAGTATTTCTTCTGGGGTGGGGATTAAGTGGATGTCCTTGATGATGGTCTTGGACTATGCTTGGCCGGTGTGCGGGCCCTGGTTGGGGCCTGTTCTTGGTGCTTCCTGGCTCTGTCGGCGGTTGGGCGGGCGCTCTTGGCCGTGTCGTCCATGTGGGATTTTGTGTCTTCTTGGACGGCGGGCTGACTGCGGTTCGCAGGGGTCACGGCGGCCCTGGTGGGTGTGGGCTGTTGGTTCTGCTGTTGGCGGCCCTCGGGGCCGTGTCCCTCTCTGGTCTTGGCTCAATGGCCTGGCGGTCGGAGAGGTGTTTCTTTTTCCTCGCTCCTTGGGTGGACCTTGGCGAGCTGGGGGGGTACGCAGGGTCAGCGGGGGAGCTGACTCGCTGTGGGAGCACTGTTCCTGCAGATATTTTTCTCCCCATCCCTCAACACGCACCTCCGCCCTCTTCATCTTAAATTAATACATGTAGGGAATTTGAGTCTCGGGTGTGCTGCAATGGTTTTACATCTCTGTTGTTAAGAGCACCTGGGACTCAATTTTATATACACTTTAGACATTCATTCATAAACATCTTCATAAAAGTCACATATAGGGAATGGAGTGAGCACTATGGCTATGGGTGGCGGGATGACATCAATCTCGCCCCCATGCCTATGCTCACTCAACATTATGCATCTAGACAATAGGGCCTGGGTTAGAGTTGGAGTGGAGGGGAAACTGGTACAATGCCAGCCTTTGCTCCTTCTCTTTCCCTTTTAAGTACACTTTACAACAACACTCACCAACAGTACATTTGGGGACGGGGGTGTGTGTGTCGGGGTCTTGATTTGTTAATTTCAATTTTATTTATTTATGTATTTATTTATATATTATTTATTTATTTTTCTCTTACCCCCCTGGTTGCCTTGCGGACATTCTGGGGGTGGGCCGTCAGGGGTTGTGCTGGGGTGTGGGGGGGTTCGGGGCCTGCGGGTTCGCCGTGGGCGGGGCTGGCAGTGCGCTCCCCCTGGGGCTGCTTGGACTCGGGTGTCCTGTCCTGTCGGCGGGTGGGCCGGATCTTGGATGTCTGCTACTCTCCACCCCAGAATGAATGGGCCTACCTCCTGGGTTTGGATGTGGGCTGCCCCATGTAGGGAGCAGGTACATGTCTTGGACCTAGGGGGTATAGAGTGTGCATCGGGATTATGAATGGAGCGTGTCGTTATTGTTTGTCTTTCTGTGACTGAGGGTGAGGATGAGGGTGGGTCTGAATGAGTGTGTCTGTGTATGAATGTTTAAGTGTCAGGCTGGGACTTGGACTGCCCCCTCTCTGATACTTCTGAGGCTACCTAGTGTCGCGCTCCTGCCACGTGGCCCCCTGGTGGGTGTTCCTCTGCCTGCGGGCGTGCTTGGGGCCCTCACTATCTGGGGCTGGGCGCTTGGGCGTTTGTCGGCTCGGCCTGGTGGCTGCCTGGTGGGGCTCGGGTCCTCTGGTCCTGTCGGGTCTGGGCCTGAGGGATGGGCGTCCCCGGTGCCCGAGCCTCGGTGACCGGCCCTGGGGCTACGTCGGTGCAGCGGGCTCCGGCGGGGGCCTGTGTATTTGTCGCGGTTGACCCCGGGGGGTCATTGTGTGTGGTCGCTGGTGGGGTTCGTCCGGTTCTTCCCCTTGGTCGGATCTGGGGAGTGGACGAGTGGCTCGTCCTGTTCGGGTGGTCCTGGGGACTCTGGGCTCGGGGTCCTTCCTGGGGTCTTGGGCTTTGATCGCCCCTTCGTCTGTCTCGGGCTTTGGGGGGACGGATCTCTGATGCTTCACAGTCGCTACTAAATGTTCTATTGGAGGAACCTTATTCACTTATGCATGCTCACAACCACACACAAATGGATGCAGGGATGTATATGTAGATATATGCAGATATGTAGATGGGTATATAAATGAATATAAATGTATATGTATGTATACTGTATATATATTTGTAGGTATGGGTATGTGTATTTATAGAAAACTACTGCAAGGTCATGAATATTATTAGTCTTTATGCTTGTATACCCTGATGCATGCTCAATAATCCAGGTAGAAAAATCTAAAAAAGCTAAGTCTGGTCCTCTGGACATTCAAAAAACAAAAAAACAAAACAAAGCAAAAAATTGTAGAAACGTTTCGTCTTTCGTCCGAAAGACTTCCTCAGTCTGAGGTGCTGGGTTCAGCTCAGTCTTATAAATAGCACCCTCTCACAGTGTTACACAACCAGTTGGCTGATGACAGCCTGAAACCAGCTGCTCACATGATCAAGGAGGACCATCAGCCTAACAATGGATCGTTAGCACCCTGATGGTTGTTTGCTATTCACAGAGGGCTGAGTGATACCAGCAATCACAGCATTGTAGGAGGGGGACAGTTGAACTCGGAGGCCTCCACCCCTGTTTAATGATGGGCGGTTTCTTTTCACAAAGATGGCCTCCTTTACTCCTCTCTCAAACCATCGTTCCTCTCTATCAAGGATGTGAACATCTTCATCCCTGAAAGAGTGACCGCTGGCCTGGAGATGAGTGTAGACTGCAGAGTCCTGACCTGATGATGTTGATCTTCTGTGCTGGGCCATCCTTTTGGCCAGTGGCTGTTTAGTTTCCCCGATATAAGACTGATCACAGCCCTCCTGACACTGAACAGCATACACACCGGCAAAAACAGAGTAACATTGTGTATGCTGTTCAGTGTCAGGAGGGCTGTGATCAGTCTTATATCGGGGAAACTAAACAGCCACTGGCCAAAAGGATGGCCCAGCACAGAAGATCAACATCATCAGGTCAGGACTCTGCAGTCTACACTCATCTCCAGGCCAGCGGTCACTCTTTCAGGGATGAAGATGTTCACATCCTTGATAGAGAGGAACGATGGTTTGAGAGAGGAGTAAAGGAGGCCATCTTTGTGAAAAGAAACCGCCCATCATTAAACAGGGGTGGAGGCCTCCGAGTTCAACTGTCCCCCTCCTACAATGCTGTGATTGCTGGTATCACTCAGCCCTCTGTGAATAGCAAACAACCATCAGGGTGCTAACGATCCATTGTTAGGCTGATGGTCCTCCTTGATCATGTGAGCAGCTGGTTTCAGGCTGTCATCAGCCAACTGGTTGTGTAACACTGTGAGAGGGTGCTATTTATAAGACTGAGCTGAACCCAGCACCTCAGACTGAGGAAGTCTTTCGGACGAAAGACGAAACGTTTCTACAATTTTTTGCTTTGTTTTGTTTTTTTGTTTTTTGAATGTCCAGAGGACCAGACTTAGCTTTTTTAGATTTTATGCTTGTATGTTTCGTTGCTGTGTTCTGTCATGTGCTTTGCAGGATTGTGGACGGAGGTTTGGTGTGTTTGCCTTGTGCTCTTTTTGTGGATAATTGTTGTTTTGTTGTCTTACTTTCTCTTTTCTTTCTTTCTCTCTATTTAAAAAACATAAAAATAAAAAACATATTGGAGTGAGAGGATGGCTATAAGGTGTGAAGGGAGGCCATCTATAAATGGAAAAAAAAAAACATTCAGCTCTGCACAGGAAGTTGTAACACAAGTTTTTTTTCACACGGTGACAGCTGCAGGGTTTTTATTTTTATTTTATTTTATTTTATTTATTCATTTCAAATTTAAAACACAAAAGAAATAACTCCAAAGCATATGGAGAAAGGCAAAAAAAACAGATGTAAAATTAAAGGAAGCAGAAGAAGAATAAAAATTCTTATATCTGCCCCTTNAACACAAAAGAAATAATTCAAAAACATAGGGAGAAAAAAAAAACTGATTTAAAATGAAAGGAAGCAGAAGAAGAATAAAAATTCTTATAATATCTGCCCCTTCTTAAAACAAAATCTATTCAACAATCAATTCAAACAATGATTATCCATGAACAAAATTAATAACTCATAACAATTGCCGATTTATAGTACATTTGCAATTTTACATTTATATATATCTATTTAAGAATTTATTCTTAATCATTTTCTTAAATATAGACATTGACTTAGCTTTTTTGACATCATTTTCCAAACCATTCCATAAATCTATTCCATGTATTAAAGTAAACCGACCCTTTAAACTGGTTCTATACTGTGGTTTAACAAAAATGTCTGTTCCCTTAAGATTGTAACAACTTTTCCTTTTTACAAAATGCTTTTGAATATTTAGAGGTCTTTACTGTGGTTTAACAAAAATGTCTGTTCCCTTAAGATTGTAACAACTTTTCCTTTTTACAAAAGGCTTTTGAATATTTAGAGGTAGTTTGTAATTTTGTGCTTTATCGTCAAAACGCCAAAATGTAGACCTTAATTTAGTATTAATATTCATCTTATGCAACAAGTCTCAACATTTTGTTGAAACTTTTAAGCTCTTTGTCACATTCACGTTCTCGTTATGAACCCAACATGTTTTCAGTTTATTAAAAAATAAAAAGCCTTCAAATAAGCGGTTTATAATTTAACTAAATCTCCTCGTCAAGTTTCTCAAAGGGACAGTACAGTGTGATCCCACCATGTCCAGTTAACACAGAGTCAGTGTCCATCTGTGAGGAGCACTGGGGGGGTCGGTGCTGCTCCCAGATGGAGTCCAACAAGGCCATGTGTCAGGGTGCCACTTCCTTGACAGGGACACGGAGCAGGCTGCATGTGAAGGTCCAGCTTCAACAACAAGGAAATTATTTAGCTTTTGTCTTTTTTTATTGTTTTAAATTTACAATCTGCCTGATCAAACTCTGTTGAAGATCAACAGTTTAGGGAAATGATTAAGTCACATGAACAAGTGAATACGTTTGGCTCCTTAAAAGGATATAAGTGTTTTTCAGTTGTGGTTGTTATGAGAAGTCAGTGTCTTACCTGCAGTTTAATTAACTAGATTGGCCTGTACTGGAAGATACACATTTTAAACAAAAAGTAATTTAGGCCTTCATATTCACTGTGCAGCCACTGCTCATTAGTTTAGAATATAAATTACAACAATCATGTACTATTTTGTTCCTATTAACATTTACCATCTTTGAAACTTCTTTACCCAATTTCATTAAATTTTGCATGAGAAGCGTGAGAGAAGTGAAAATTCGAACTCGAGTTTCTTTCCATCAGCTTTTTAGATTGACAAGCAAAACCCGAGTCATCAGGGAGTGCTGAAAACAGCATGAAGGGCAAGATATTAGTATTTAAGATGACCTTTATACTTTTTTTTTTTAGATTTTAATCTATCACACAGCTGGATGGTCTCCAAGTGGAGAGCACAAAAGTTTGCTGTAAAAATAGCTGCTGTGCACTAAAGTTAAAAACATAAAATGAGATTTCATTTTCCTGCTTTGATAATAAAGTATTTTTTTAATACATGATAATTTAGTAAATATTGAATAGTGCAAGTTGTCCTAGAGTTCAGATCAGGCTTCCAGTTTGGTACGAGCTCGAAGCTCATAACAACAACAAAAAAAAAGCAAAATCTGTCATGTTTGAGAACAGTGAGCCCCTTAGAGTACCCAGAGAAAATGTGTGTGCGTGGAGAGAACATGCAAGGCCCCAGACCAGGAGGCGATCCTGCAGCTGTCTAAATGTGAGACACTGCTCGCCCGTGTGGCCTTCAAAAGAGAATTTGACATTTTAAAAAGTTGCATTCATATTTTCTGAGCACTTTAATCAGATGTCACTCCAGACATTACTGTTGTGTTGCTGCATTTCAACTGTTTGAATCTCAGCAGCTCTGAAAAAAACGTTGAACCCTCCTGCAAAATGTCCCCCGAGGCCCGAGAGGTCATTTTGACCCAAGGGGCAGCAGGAAAGTTAACAAAGTTATTTTTGTTATTTTTCTATCGTGCTGGAATATAAGCCAAGCCAAACGGATAGAAAACTTGCATTAAAGGTGAGAGAGATAAGAGTGAAAAGTCTTCCCACACTTCCTGTTCGGATTCTGACAGAAATGAAAGAAAAAGTGCAGAACAGAACATTAGTCATGAATCAACAGCTGCTTTTCAGTCAGTGTGTCTGCACACAGCTGTGTGGGTTGATAATATGAGAGGCCCTTCTGAGGCATGTCTGAGGCGCACATAAAGATCTGAATTTGATTACGACTTTGAGCAACACGCCGCTGAAGCCACCGCGTTCCCGTCTTCCTGTGGAGCAACTCGTCCGACCGACGGCAGACGTGAACGAGCTTTCTGCTCGCTCTTCTGTTGGTGGATTACCAACCACCGTATGTAATCACGTTCACAATACGTCTCCCTCAGTTTGAACTTAAATATTAAATTATAATGTGGGAAAATAATTCTCAATGTTAATGAGTTTTAAAATGTGGTTGTAAGGGGTTAGTTATGAAGGCGGCTGTGGCTGAGTGGTTGGAGCAGTCGTCCTCCAATGCAAGAGCTGGGGGTTCGATTCCACCAGCAGTCACATGCTGAAGTGTCCCTGGGCAAGACACTGAACCCCTCATTGCCTCTGATGTGTGTCCCATCGGTGTATGAATGTGATAAAGCACCGATTAGTCTTTGTAAATACAAAGTAAAGGTAGTCCTCGACTTACGACGGTCTCAATTTACGACGTTTCGTGGTTACGACGCATCTCCCATTTAAAAAACAACAATAAATTAATAAATAAATAAATTTTATTTTGAAAATTTATTTTTAAAAGCCGAGTTACGCAGTTTCCGGTTTCCAGTTTTACGTAGTAAACGTAGCTGCGGAGGAATTCAGCCCTGTACTCTCTAAAAAAGTCAATCTGGTCCTCTGGACATTCAAAAAACAAAACTGTACTGTGAACGCGGTTTTACATCGTAAACGAATGGAGAATACGGAGGAGGGACAGAGGAAAGGCTTCACCAGCATCCCAGTAGGAAAATAACTCTTTTTCCTTCATTATGGC
>JBBPBX010001890.1:43827-77735 GCA_038048925.1 Garcialebias charrua | reverse complement strand
CTTAAGGCGAGTTTCTGGAACTATTAAGAGTACCTGATCCTCTGACCTCAAAGCACGTGGAGGGACATATGGGTGTATCAGATCCGAGAGATAGGCGGGGGCGAGACTGTTCAGCGATTTGTAGACATACATGAGAATTTTGAATTGGATTCGAAGATGAACCGGTAGCCAGTGAAGGGAGGCCAAGACTGGTGTAATGTGCTCTCTTTTGCGTGTGCTGGTTAAAAATCGGGCAGCTGCGTTCTGAACCAGTTGTAATCGTGCAATGGTGGCTTGACTGACGCCAAACAGAAGTGAATTGCAGTAATCAAGCCTAGATGTAATGAATGCGTGAATCACTGTCTCCAGGTGCTTTTTGATAATATGGGCTTCAGCTTAGACAGACGCCTCAGCTGGAAAAAACAGGATTTGACAATCATGTTTACATGACTGTTGAGTTTCATGGAAGGATCCATTATCACTCCCAGATTTTTGACTTTTTGTTTTTCGGACAGGGGTAGAGCAGACAGGTCAATGCAGTGGTTTGAGGTTGTGTCATTGGGAAGGAACAATATGGCTTCAGACTTCTTATCATTGAAGCTTAAGAAATTTAAAGCCATCCAGTCCCTGATGTCAGCCAGGCAGTCGAGCAGAGGTTGAATAGAGCCTGTACCATTTTGTCTTAGGGGGAAGTAGATTTGACAGTCATCAGCGTAGAAGTGGAAAGGTATATTGTGTTTCCGGAAAATAGCACCGAGTGGCAGCAGGTATAAGGAGAACAAGAGAGGACCCAGGATGGACCCCTGCGGAACCCCCCATTTAAGAGCCGCCACTGCAGAAGTAAAATCATTGATGGACACACAAAAAGACCTGTCAGAGAGGTAGGATCTGAACCAGTTTAGGGCTGATCCTGAGATGCCCACCCACTGCTCCAACCTAGCAATGAGGATCTCATGGTCGATGGTGTCGAAAGCGGATGTGAGGTCCAATAGGACAAGCAGCACAGAGTCACCAGTATCTGTGGATAGAAAGATGTCGTTAAAAACCTTCAGTAGGGCAGTCTCAGTGCTGTGGAGGGATTTGAAGCCAGACTGGAATAGCTCGGGGATAGCGTGATCCTCCAGGAAGCACTTTAGTTGGGACTCAACTATTTTCTCTAGAAGTTTAGAAACAAATGGGAGTCTGGAGACAGGCCTGAAATTGGATAATACTGACGGGTCGAGGTTTGGTTTTTTCAGGAGGGGTTGAACAGCAGCATGTTTTAATGATTTTGGCACCACACCCGAGGATAGACTGCTATTTACAATCGAGAGAATGGAGGGACCTAGAGTGTGAAAAACCTCCTTTAGAAGCCGAGGGGGGACCACATCGAAGGGGGAGCCAGATGGTTTCAGGCTGCACATGACCTGCTCTAGAGAGGACAGAGAGACTGGTTCAAAATGTTCAAACACAGCAACAGATTGAGGTGGGATGGATGGATCGTGAGATGGAGGAGAAATGAGAGCCCTGGTGGTTGCGATTTTATCTAAAAAGAAATGTTGGAAGTTCTCGCACAGCTCAGTCGAGGCTTCCATGGGTGATTGTTCAGTGAGGTGGAGAACAGAGTTTAGGGTGGAGAACAGAACTCGAGGGTTACGAGAGTTTGCAGCAATGATATCAGAGAAGTATTGTGATTTAGCAGTTTTCACTGCTTTCTGATATCGGCGCCAGCTCTCTTTTACCATCTCAAAAGAGACCTGCAGACTGTCTTTTTTCCACTTCCTCTCCACCTTTCGGCATTGCTGCCTCGCAGCTCTGGTAGTGTCATTCAGCCACGGTTCGGCCCTGAGTTTTGGTCTTCTCAGTTTAATAGGCGCTACTTGATCCAAAGCCTTTAAACAAACAGAGTCAAACTGGTTTGTCAGCTCCTCAGTGCTGGAGAGGAACCCCGGGGGCTGAATTAACATGTCATTGTTGTAAACCTCAGTGAAACGTGCGGCAGTTAAATGGTTAACATTCCTGCCTTTACGTGCAGGAATGCATGTTTTAGGGGTAACATGGGGGATGGTAAACTGAAAATTCACTGGCCTATGATCTGAGAATACATTGTCTCCTATTTCAAGGTTTGAAACGGTCACATCACATGTTAAAACAAGGTCCAACAAATGTCCACGCTGCTGTGTGGAAGAGTTCACGTGTTGAGTTAAATTAAATGAGTCCAATAAATCTAAAAAGTCCTTAACCATGGGCTTCTCAGGACAACACACGTGCAAGTTGAAGTCGCCTGAAATGACGACCCGAGAATATTTAGCTGTAATTTCAGCCAAGAAATCAGAAAACTCGCTGATGAAGTTCTTGGAGCGAGGCGGCCGGTAGACAAGAGCACACAAAGTTACAGGTGAATGTCCGAGTTCAAACACAGTCAGCTCAAAGCTAGAGCAGGAGACTGGAATGGACAGTTGTTTACAGTCAAAAGTTGATTTGAATATTGTTAATAATCCACCACCACGACCTGATGGTCGCGGGTCGTTAAAAAACAAACAGTTTGGTGGTATTATTTCCGTCAGCGCGCTGGACTCACCCGACGACATCCTCACGATGTCAGTAACAGCAGGATGCAGAGCCTTGTGAACAGACTCCAACACCTCAATATCCTGCCATGTTGGGATAAGGGAGCATGCATAACAGTCACCTGACAGCACCTGAGAAATGGCTTTCTTTGGATCCCCATCTTGTTGGACATTCAATAATGAAGCTGTGTTCAGAAAGTTTGAACTCCCTCGGTGCTTCAGTCTTCCGACTGTGGGAGAAGTGGCTCTTGACACTAGTGCATGTCCTATAATACAAAATAAAAAATAAATACACACATTCACATCCTCCACTCTCACTCGTGTAACAATTGAGGACCAGAAAAATATTCTCACTTTGTTAGTTAAAAACAATGTAGAGGTTTTAGCTTTTCTCAGTTTGTCAACGTTAAGTGAATGCAAAACATGATGACTAAATAGCTTCACATTACTGAACATAATAATTAACATTTTTATTTAAAACTGACAATAAAAAGGATAGTATAATAGTCGTGACATCACGACCAGGTTTGGTAATACACGTAATGAGAAATTGTATCACCTCATCTAAATAACTATGCTAAAGCTAAGCTAACAATCATTAAACATCGCTAGTTTAAAAAAAAAAAACTTTCGCGCAGTGGTGGGCCTCCCACCGCTAGGTAGCGCTATTGCGCTAATCCGCTTTTAGCGTAGCTAAATAATCTGTTAGCTTTACAGCGGATTGACTAAGTTTTATAATTCATAAGCGGGTTTGTGCTATTTTTATTTAAAATGCAGTACCGCTAATAACTAATTATCTATCAGTAAAAACGAAATAACGTATTTACGAGCAGCGCCGGATGTGGTCCGTCACAAAAAAGCGTCCCCCTCAGTCTCTTGGTGTGTGCTCTCTCTATAGCAGTTAGCAGCCAGTGTGTTACTCTGGAGCCTTATTGCTTGTTTTCGAAGAGTCAGACGAAGACTTTTTAACATGGAGGGTGAACTGAACTTGTGGATGTTTCTCAGCGGCCTACGTGACGCGTCTGGATTTAAAAAAAAGTTCGCCACATTAGCACTCTTCAAAATGGCGTCCGCGACTGCCAAAGAAGCCAGGATTTTACAACAAAACACGGTAAAACAATTGTTTCTTTGCTGAGAAAAAATATATTTCATAGCTGACGTTATAGTACAAGTTTTTCTGAGCTTGAGAGTTTCACGAAATGGTCAAATCTGCTGGATTTAAAAAAAGTAGTTCACCATTAGGACTCTTCAAAATGGCGTCCGCAGGGCAGCAAACTTACATACTCAGGGAATCACAAGGAACTCAGGAGACAGAGGCAACAGGAGACAATGCCAGGACAATGATAAACACAGAGATACAGACTTATTTTTGATTTGATTTGATGTTCATTCATTCATTTTAAAAGAACAATACAAAACAGTTTCATCAGATACAAGGATGAATAGACTTTTAGCTGAATGGATGGATGGATAGACAGTTAGCTGGATGGATGATCTTTAACAAGTTCTAAAATCATTAAAATTTAACCTCAGCTTGTGCCTCTGACCCAACAGAACCTCCTTCAGCAGCAGAATCCTCTGTGGTTCTCTGACTTCATCAGTCTGCAGGACTTCATCAGTCTCTCTCCTGGTTCTGGAGGAGTTCTGACCCACTCTTCTTTCCATTGTTGCTTCAGTTCTTTGAGGTTTCTGCTCAGCTCTCTGAAGGTTTCAGGTTCAGGTTCTGGACTCTGACTGGGCCGTTGATTTGATTTGATGTTTATTCATTCATTTTAAAAGAACAATACAAAACAGTTTCATCAGATACAAGAATACAAGTAGGATAAAATGAAAGGAGCAGAAAGAAGATGAAATCTTATTATATCTGCCCCTTATTTCACAGTTTGTTCAACCAATGATAACCTTCAAACTACATCACAAAATGAATAACTCTACTTAATTTTTCTAACTGTAATACACAAACACACTAAGCTACATCATATATAGTTTTTGAGCAAGTCCTTTTTGACCTTTTTCTTAAATGTATACATTGGGCAGCACGGTGGCACAACTGGTAGAGCTGCTGCCTCTCAGCGAGAAGGTTGCCGGTTCAAATCCCGGTCCGGGGCCTTTCTGGGTGGAGTTTGCATGTTCTCCCCGTGCATGCGTGGGTTTCCTCCGGGTACTCCGGTTTCCTCCCACAGACCAAAAAACATGCTTGTTAGGCTGATTGGTGACTCTAAATTGACCCTAGGTGTGAGTGTGAGAGTGGATGGTTGTTTGGTGTGAGTGAGACAGGTCCCTCTTGTAAATGAGTCCCCGTGACTCAACGAGGCTAGCCTGTATAAATAAAGGTTGAATGAATGAATGAATTGAATTTGCATTTTTAACATCACTCTCCAGAACATTCCACAATCCAACTCCCTGAATTGAGGTAGACCGTCCCTTTAAGCTGGTTCTGAATTGTGGTTTGATGAATATCTGTCCCTTTAAGATTGTAATAACTTTGTCTAAATTTCTTTGGATATTTAAAGGTAATGTGTTATTATGAGCCCTATACATAACTGATAAAATACTATATTCTACCAATTCCTGGAATTTCAATAAATTTAGCTGAAGAAACAAGGTGTTTGATGGGTGACTGAAATGTTTTCTGGTGATTACTCTTACAGCTCTCTTTTGTAAAATAAAAACAGGCTTTGTAATTGTTTTGCACGCTTTTCCCCAAACCTCAATACAATAGATTAAATGTGGAACAATGATTGTGTTATACAACATATACAGAGCTTTATCAATTAAAAAATCCCTGACTTTATATACAGGTACATGAACACACAGCATGACAATCACAAACACCTGGACAACAAAATGGAGGAGATAAGCAAGACAATTAACAGAGAGACCAGGGAGTGTAGGGATGGGGACCCATCACCTGAGAGCAACATGCTTACAACTGTTATCTTGAAGTTCTAGGGTGTAGAGAGCCACAGAAACGGTTATGGTAGGCCGGATTTGGCCCACGGGCCTTGAGTTTGACACATGCGATCTAGTGGTACTAAAAGTAACAAAAGAAGAAAAAAAAACAGCCAAATATGTCTGCAGTTTAGCTAACAGACTTTGGAATGGGTACATTTTGTCCTTGTCAAACCTGTTGAAGAGAACCAAACTAAATACTCTGAAACTCAAACAACTTACTGTATAACAGTTCATGCACCGCTAGTTGGCAGTGTAGTGCAAATATTGCATAACTTGCTGCTAGGGCTGTGCGATATGACGATATATATCGTGGGGACGATAGAAACGTGTCTATCGTGCTACTTTCCTTCTATCGTCTCTATCGTGATAAATAAGAATAAAAAAATAACTGTCGCAAAGAAGCTTCATATGTGGTTTTGCGAGATGACGGCGCTGCTTTGTTTGACGCACGCGCGGGTTTGCGACACATGCTTTACGTTGTTAAACTCGAGAGCAACAGAGCCGCACGCGCATGAAGCCGGTGTCACAAGGAGAAAACAGCTGCACAGGCAACCCGAGGAAGAACTTTTACCAAAAAGAGGGGGAAGCTCACCTTGTTAGCTTCCATTATTTAGCTCCGCTGAAACTCTGAGACAAAATGGGTCCAGAGGACACGAACCCAGAGTCCAACCGAGTCCGAACTCGGGTCCAGTTAACCAATACAAAACAGACCAGAGACACAACAGAACCGCAATCAAACGCAACGTTTTCTCTTTTCTGTTTCTTGCTTTGTTTACTCAAACTTCAGAGCGGATTTCTTCTTCGTGAGTTTCATTAGCAGCTGTTGTTTTACCGCCACCTGCAGGAAAAATTTGGACCAAAGTAGAAAAGGAGTTGTTTGTTTGTTTGTTAGTTTATTCATTTTATAATATGAAATACAACAATTAACGTATTCATAATAGAAAAAAATAAAAAATAAAATGAAAGGTAGCAGATGAAGAATAAATCTTATTAAATATGCTCCTTATTCATCTAATAACAGTTCAAACAATATTTTCTATAATAACAAAATAAGTAAATAACTCAGTCAATTTTCAATTCACATATATCACACATTAAATTAGATTAATTTATATTTTTTTAGCAATTCATTTTTTACCAGTTTCTTAAATACAAGGAATGATTTGGCTTCCTTAACATTTGTCATTTGGCATTAAGTCATTCCATAATCGTACTCCTTGAATTAAGGTAGATCTAGTTTCTACTTTGGTCCAAATTTCCTTGTTCTTTTTGTTCACATTCTTATAATTGTAACTATCTGTAGTAAAATAATAAAATAAAAAAACTTTGGTCCAAATTTTTCCTGTACACACACACACACACATCGTGTTGTATATATCGTGATATATATCGTTATCGTGATATAAAAAAGTCCATATTGTGATATATGATTTTTTCCATATCGCCCAGCCCTACTTGCTGCTACCAATTGTTGAATTTAATTAGCGGATTAGAATTAGCTTCCCCTAATTTTCATAAGACATTAGTGCTTTTGAAATTGCGGACCTAAATAAATTAATTAGTGCTTTAGAAATAGCGGAACTAATTTTTGGATTAGCGTTACCCACCACTGCTTGCGCGAAACATGTGTGTTACTGGTTCTGTATTAATTCATATCACTAATGACAAAACTGTTAAAAAAATCAGATAATGAATGCACTTTTTCACACAGAACGTTAGCTTGCTGAGCTAGTTACTAACAGTGCACCGTCAAAAACAGGCCTGGTCATATGACCAGCTCGCTCTCTGTTTATCTCCCGCTGTCTCTGTGTTTCAGCCTCTAAGATCAGATACACGTTTACATGGGCTAACTTGCCCGATTTTTAAACTTTTATGACTTCTGTCGAGCCTGAAGCAACTGTGTTGGAGCGCACAGTGTTGACTTCTCCCCCTCCCTGCCTGCTCGGTTGCTCCGCTCGGCTCACTCCCAAGTCACGTGACCAGTCAAATCGCAGCCTGTGCGATTAGAGAATCGCGTTTTAACATATCGCGAGGTTATTGCAAATGCGATTAATCGTTCAGCCTAATCTTTATCAAACAAATAGTTGTTTTTAAGTGTTAATCTTCTTAAAAGCCTTGCTGTGCGCTCCTGTGGCAGACATTTGCAACAGAGCTAAACACAGTCCACATTTTGACGTAGGTGCGACCTATATTCAGGTGCGACCTATATATGGATGTTTCCGATTCTTTGGCAATAATTGGCCAATGCGACCTATATTCAGGTGCGACCTATATTCCAGAAAATATGGTATATATTTTTTTTAACCGCTTCTAATTTTCCTCATTAAACACTCTGTCAGCAAAAACATCTCCATTATTTCTTAAGGAATATTTTCCTCGAGTCCTGTTGCTAACCCAGCCATTTAGGCTGTTGGCGGCCTTTGCCCCTGAGAGTCCCGGGTCTCTGAACGACCTGGGACAGATGTCCTTTCGCTGAAGCTAGGGCAGCGACACGACAAACGTAGAGGCGGGCGATGAGCATCTTTGTTGTTGGCGTTGATAATGCATAGGTCCATGGGCAGAGCGGGGATCTGCCCGGCGGAGGACAACATGCTAACGCATTTGTTCGAGCACCTCTGATATGAGCGTAGGACAATTTTAGCAACATTTGTCTCTGAAACAGATGTCAAGTCTGCTTTCTATAAGCGACTCTAGACTTGTTTTTTTCTGCAGTTACTTATAAATTTGTCGGTCGTGAGTTGTGATATTTTGGGCTTGTTGTTTGCGTTAGCGATAGTTAGTGCTGTTGTACCGATTATGCCCTGCTTTGAGTTGCGCGTGATGCTGGGGGCTATAAGCGCAATATTATTTGTCCCCATACTCACCTGAGACGAAGACTGGTGAATTCTGTCCGTTAGCTTAGCTGTGATCCTGTCCATTATCTTAGCGGTGAGCTAGCCGATGGCAGCTGACGGTTAGCCAACATGCTTCGCCGCTCTCACTCCAAAAACTTTGTCAGTGTGAGAGCCACTTCTGCTCCCTCGTTGGGAGGCTGGGACGGCTCCGCACAGCTTCTGGCGGGGGTCGGCTGCACATCGACACCGTTGCAGAGCGCTGAGGCGGCACCGGGTCCTAGGGGTGGGCGATATGGCTCAAAAATTATATCGTATATCGTGATATTTCAGAGTATTATCACGATAACGATAAATTTCGTGATATAACCCCCCAAAAAAATCAAATGTATTTATTTGACAAAATTAACTTAACATGTTGCTTTGCAGTATTATATAAAATTTTAAAAAACAACAAGGGGTAATTTTACTGAAATTATTTAGTAAAGTATTTAGTCTCCAAGTAAAACTACACCTGCACTTTAGTTTTTGTGGTGGTTTTTTTAATCTATATTTTGTGCATACTTTTTCAATCTAAATAACAGATCATTTTTAAAGTATATATTTTTTTCAGAGATTACCTGGCTAACATCAGTCTGTCAGGAGATGTGGCAGAGTGAAGAAATATGTTTATAAAAAATGTTACATACAGCTCCTTTAAATGAGCTGTAACTTCTACAAGTTGATCAGCTGACCTTCATGTTTCAGCTTCATCTGTTGTCATATGCTTCCTCTGATTCATTTTTTTAACTGAACTGTCTCTGATGGAGTGATGTGGAGCCGCGCGTGTTTTAACACAGTTTACAGCGGGGACACGCAGCGAGACACGCAGCACCGAGCTGCTCCGAGCTGCTCGGAGCGGAGCGTGGCGGGGGAGGAGGGGACAGCTGTCTGTGCCGGCTGCAGAGCAGGGGGGAGAGAAGTTGAGACGCGCGCGTTGTTTTTAACATTTTAGCAGTAACTAATTAGCGTTTTACACCAGTAGACGGTGGAGGGGAGGTGCGCAATTGTTTAAAGTGCTCGGGTGTTAAGGGGCGGGGCGCNGGAGGGGGGGACAGCTGTCTGTGCGGCTGCAGAGCAGGGGGGAGAGAAGTTGAGACGCGCGCGTTGTTTTTAACATTTTAGCAGTAACTAATTAGCGTTTTACACCAGTAGACGGTGGAGGGGAGGTGCGCAGTTGTTTAAAGTGCTCGGGTGTTAAGGGGCGGGGCGCCCTGACGTATTACGTCATGAAATTAGCATATCATGATACAAGTTTTTTGCCCGGGCAAGCTTTTTATACCGGTATTACCGGTAACGATATGATATGGCCCAGCCCTACCGGGTCCATACCTCCGAAGCAGGTTGGAACCCGGTCACTAGGCGTTTCAGCTCCGTCGTTGGGAGGTTGGGGCGACAGCGTACCTTCACGTGGACAGGTCGGCGGGCACTCGCTAGCTCTCTTCGCCGGAGAGTATGGGTGGGGGCCGGCTCGAGCCCTCCGAAAGGCGAGGCCGAACCGGCACAGCTAGCTACCTCCGAGGAAGGCGTGTTACAAAATCCTCCAGCTCGTCCTCGAGCACACACCTTTCCTCGGCTGACACTCTTCCATAGCTAGGTGGAGGAGGTTGAACCGGCGCACCTTCTCCTCCGCCATCACAAAGGTACAGGCAGGGCAGGTGGAAGCAGCTCCAGGCTCTGTCGCTCGTGAGCAACGCCCAGGCAGCCCTCACATATCAGGTCAAGTGGACAAGATGTAGCTCCTCAAGCACATGGGGCACGTCTTCACTGTTGTCTTTGAAGTATACATCCTTGTAGACCAAAAAATCGTAGTGTTGTAGCGTTGGCTGAAGAAAAATGGGAGCAGAGCCACGGACCAGGGGCATTCTTATGCGGACCGGGCGGGACCCACAAAAGGTGGGCGTGGTCTAAAGTCTTCAGTGTTATGGCGCGAAGCGAGGTATAAACCCAATAAGCGTAGCTTTAAAGGGCAGAGCTTACACGAAATAGAACCGTCAATCTGTTGCTGTAGGCCCGATTTCGACCTATCAACACTGGCTTGGTGGGAAGCGTACACCTTGTCCCAGGACTTTGTAAACAGCTGCACGCACGGACTTTCAGCGTGTCGGGTCGGTCTCCACAGCAGAACAGTTATGTTGGAATCCGGGTCACGGCACCAAAAATGATAGGTATTTTCATCTAAATAATGTCATATTTTTGTCATCTGTGTATGTTCCTATACAAGACGAAATTTGACTCTGCATTTAACCCAATCACCACTAAATAGTTCACACAAGACAACAGGCATGAGATTTTTGACTCTGCAAAGAGGGAAGTTCATCTGACTAGATCAAAATGAACTCCAACTTCCTAAGATTTGAGTCCGTCTTTTATTCAAGCAAGTGACACAGATTCAATATCAACGAGGTCAAACACAGTTTCATCACATCTCGGGCGATAAACTGGAGCCTAACATTTTGTTTGTAATCTCTTCTGGGAAACCTAAGTAGATATTGTGCAGCATGACAGGTTTTGATAATCAGCTTTGTGCACCTAGTAAAAAAACAGGAATGATGTCAGGTCAAAACCCTTTGAAACTCGGAACACTTGAGGAACCAGTAAAGTAAAGTTTAAGATGTTAAAATATATGGAATTTAAAACATAAAGATTTTGAAATACCTCTAACAACCCTCAGTTCTCCAACGTCACCTGGTCCAGAAACTGTTCCGCTGATGACACAAAGGTGCTGCAGAATGTTGTGAACACCGCTCAAGGGATCACTTCCACACAGCCTTGAGAATATCCACATCAGCGTCTGCAGGTGTAGTGCAGTCGGCATTATGGAGGGTCATACTCACCTGTCCCATAGACAGTTTGACAATCTTGCCAAAGATGCTGGGGAGCATCAGGACCAGAACAAGACTCAAACACAGCTTCATCTCCAGATGCAGTCAGATTAGTTAACTCCATCCCTCACTGAACACCTGCTCTGCCTCTTGTTCTGTTTTGTTTTCTTTACTACATGTATATACTGTATCTTGTTTACAGTATTTACTGTGTTTTCTTTACATGTCTATATTTATTAGTTTGGTTTGTTGTTGCTGCTAGATTTGAGGACTAAAAATACCCTCATTATTGTTCAACTACTAAAGCTAGCGATCCAACTAACAACCTGTTACCCATATTGAGCACAATGAAAATGATCCAATAAACTGAAACTCTTGTCAACAAGCATTAAAGAAACAGTTTGGCCAAACTTCACAAGATGATTCTAGGAAAAGATAAACAAAACCAGTGCCATAGGTTGTCGAATTTAAGTTTTACTGTGTGGCTTTACATATGTATTCTTATAAGTTAGCAATATTATTGTTTAGGATACTTTTAGAAGTGCAGATACCTTAATGACAGCGGTGTTTCAGGCTAACCTGAAGACCAGACAACAACTTTATCAGTAATCTATATCAGTTACTCTTGTGTTGACAAGCTGGCAGGGATAAAGGGCCCATAGGGCATTCAATGGCACTCTTGTAAACACACACTTCTGTCTCTGCTGAGCCACAGGGAATTTGTTCAGTGTTCTACAGGAAACTACACAGCTGTTCACAATAAACAGTAAGTCAAATGGGTCAGTAAATCTTCAGCTGGTGCATCACTGTCCTGCTGAGACTGGGTTTGGATAGAAGAGGAAAAAGTGCTCATGTAAATCAGACTCATGGAGTCTTTATGCTGCTGCTTAACAAAATTATATCTATGGTTTAATACACCGATGCCACCCTTTGACTTGCTAATATTGTACTTGAATGACTTATCATCATTGTGCATGTATATTCCAGTGGCGTGCTGTGCATTTCACACCTAGGCCTACAGTAGTGCTCCGTCTGAATCAATCCAACCCTCAATAACTATTTTATGGCTCTAAAACTTCTACTGCAGGTACAGTTGCGACACACATAAAAAAGCATAAAAAATAACATGATAAAATTGCAATATTATTTAGGAATATAGCAACATTTTACTCACCAAAAATCCTGATTATTTGTTATTACACTGTCTTTAATATGAAAGCCTCTGTCAGCTAACACAACGTCCCTGGGTAATAATTTGAGGTCACAGCTTCTGTTATGAGCTTGCCTGATGCACGCCCATCCCTTGAAGAGAAAAGAAAGGCACAAGTATTAGACAGAGTTTTGTGTGAGACATTAAAAAGATGGCAAAGATGCTGAACAGGATGGATTAATGTTAGTAGAACTACTGAAATTGTGAGGTTTTTTTAATGCTGGCAGAAAATGTCTAACAGTGTTAAACAATGATGACAAGATGTTAAAGCAAGGAAGTCCTGTATAATATTTAATACTTTAAATTTTCTTTTTCCAGCTGGTTTTTATTCAGCTCTGATCTGTTCTCCAGTAACAGACAATTTATTTCTGCTCCTCTTTGTTCACACAACTGACATTGTATTTGTAGCTTTTTGCTGCTGGTCCCTGTTCCTCTTCATCATCATCTGAAGCTTCACTGAGCTCCTCTCCTGGAGTTTCATCCATTTCATGAAGGTTTGCCTTGAAAAGGACATATCAGAACACAGATCAGTATTACTACAGTAAAAGTGACAACACTAGAAACTTTAAACAGTTTATTTCACAGTGACACAGATGTCCACTCTGTCTAAAATCAGACTACGTTATATAAGCACTTTGGTCACCACCACCGTGGTTGTGTAAAGTGCTATATAAATGAATGAATGAATGAAAAAAATATAAACCCAACCTAAACTACATTGACTCACTTCTATGAACTACCGTAAACATGAATTAAACACCGGGACAAAATCATGGCAAAAATGTATGGCACAACACCAACAAATTTTCTTTTATTTATTTATTCATTTCAGATTTAAAACACAAAGACAATTTACAGACATATGAAAGGGAAAAAAACGAGATATAAAATGAAAGGTAGTAGAAGAAGAAAAAATCTTATCATATCTGCTCCTTAAAACAAAATAAATTCAAACAATTAATTCAAACAATAATTATCTATAAATAATATAACAAAATACATTACATCAATTTGAATTTAGACACTCACCAGAATGTCTGGAACAAACTACATGTAGCAAGTATCTTGGGACATTGAGAAAGTTGTATCAGGACGTGTCACTGCTGATATCCAGGCCATTCGTCTCCTTTTTGTTACGTCTGACACATGAGCTACCTCGCGTTGTTTCCAGGCAGGAAACGGTAAACAGAAAGTCTGTTTTCTATCTTTTTACCTTTCCGGTCGTGTGACCGGACATTACATTCAATAACACAAGTTCGGACCATTGCAAAACTGTTAAAACCTACTTGGATTCTAAAAATAAAAATAAAATAATAATAAATAATAATAAAAATTGTGAAAAAGCTTATTTTAGTGATATGGCGGATCCGACCCAGTTCGGATAGAACTAGGTCGGACAGGCTGAGGCTGATGGGATACATCAGCCTCCGCGCCACGGACCAGTGACGTCACGCTCTACACTCTTTGACTATCCAATCAAAGCGTGTGAATACGTTGACGTTTCCGTACGGCGTACAGAAAACGTCGGCGTACGGCATACGCCTGCTAGAGGGCCTTGGTGTCGCCAACTCAATATCTGATTGGTTGAAGCAACCGTTTGATCGACATTTATTTTATGCTACAGTACATGGCTCGCAGAACTGATTGTGAAGGCCTCCAAGCAGATTTCTTTGACCCTGGCAACAAATAGTGGCTGAAATGTGATTGGTTAAATGCTTAAATATGAAAATACACGTCTGGAAGCAGCACAACCAGAGGGGTAGCAATGAAAGGAAGCGGACAGACCATTTGGAATTATTTAACAAGTATTCATGGACAAAATATGATTAAAAATCATAATAATCATTTTAAATCATTTTAGGCCAGCAGAGCCGGCCTTGACAGCACACCACTGGTATTTTCCCTTCCCATCTGGTGATTTGGAGGAAAATGTACCACGGAGGAGAGGGCAACACTTCCACTTTGACCTATGGTTCTGTCTGACAGTGCAGAATTGGATACTTGACTTTGGAAGACCTATTGCTATGGTAAGAAGGCAAAAAGCAACTAATACGTATCATGTGACTGAACAGTTAATGGGATCAATAGATATCAAATGCTTTCTTGTATTTTTTATGTTAGATCATCTTTCCTCTGGAGTGGTTTCCCCTGAACAAGCCCAGTGCTGGAGACTATTTCCACATGGCGTACAATGTTATCACACCTTTCCTAATGCTCAAGGTAAATCTGTACAAACACGGTGTTCTACTGATGATTCATCAACTTATTTAGTCTAAAAGCATTTTCACACCGTTATGTAGTGCCTCAATGGAACAAACCTTGTAGAACATTCACCACCCACGGTCACGTATATTTTTGACCGTCTCTCTAGGTGTGTGTTCGAGTTCTACTTCCGGCACTTGGCAAAGCAGGTTGCATCTCTTTTTGCTCCTCTCCTCCCTAAGTTTTTCTCCTCCCTGCTTTTGCATTTTTGTCTTGTCTGTAACTCTTCAGCGCTCACTCGAACCAATTTGAAAATGATTTATTTGCGTGGGCTGTTTCCTCTATCGATAAATTTTTTTCCACGAAGCATCGGACCAGGAGAGCCGGCTTGCCCCTTCGACACGCATGCGGTGGGATACACTATGGACTCGTGGAGCGAGTGGAAGCCAATGTGTCTGACCGTTCTTTCTGTCAAAGGCGTGGAAGATTTGTGGATTATTGGAATATTGGTGGCAGCTGCTCTGTTTTTTGGCATTGGCGGAGGTTTCTGCTATTGGAAGCTGAGGAAGACTACCGCGGCGATCAACGCACTGGCGAAACTTCCTGCTCAACAAGATTCTTTGATCCGAGCTATGACCTCAACGACCCAGCTGTTGTACAAGCTGAACCGCACGATGGGAGCAGTGGTGGACAGCCGCGGACCTGCGGTGCATTTTGGGACTCGTTTACAGCCATCCGGGCTCCATCAGGGCACGAATGAGGATTTGTAGCTCGGAACATCACATGATTCGGCGATTTGGACCTGAACAGCACCTGGACTTCAAGGCTGCAGTCAAAAGTACACTGTAGCCTGGCCTGAAAATAAATAAAACAACTAAATCTAATCGGGACTCTGAGCAACCTTGAAAAGAAGGCTGACTGCAAACTTCTCCTGGAGTTGAAAGCTGTTGAGAACTCGCTGTCCCCCCTCCCCCCAGAGGTCTCTATGTGCATTCAGATGGAGCCGAGCTGAGGCCATCTACAGACTGTGCTTATCTGAAATGATTACAGACTTTATCTCCCTGCTTGCCATCAAATGCAACATGTCTTGTCTTTATTCGTGCTAAAGCTGGTAGAGTTTTTTCGACTTTATCATAGAGTGTCCTAAGACAAAATGTGATAGATTATTTTTTTGAATACCAATGATTACCCGACTGTATGTTCCTTTTTCCATATCTGATTGTTGGTGGCGCGGTTTTATACTGCTGCGGCTTCTGTGCGTACGTCCCTCTTCGGATGGTGCGTGCGCCAATTGCAAAACTTTGTACCTTGGTGCAAATATGCCAATAAAGATATATTCTATTCTATTCTATTATGTGTTACCAAGTTATCTTATTAATCACTGGTACACATTTTATTAAAAACTTACAGAAAGCAATCAGTGGCTGTACTTCTAATTTATTAAGTTTTGGAGTCGAGCCAATTCAGGGTGACTGTTATGGCAACAACAACAACAAAAAAAAACACAAACATATCTATAATTTACCGTAGTCAGTTTTACTGATTTTGTGCAAAAATTTAGTGTAAGAATAGCAGACAGTCATTCACAACACATACTCCAAACCATAACAGATCACATGTGTTATGTACCCCAGAGTTTTAAAGTGTTTTTAAACTAACAGTCTAAGCTGACTGCATCCTCCTGTATGTTTTTTTTTTCTCTGTAACCTGGTGCAGTTTGCTGTAGCCTGCTGGTTCAGGAAGAACTCACCTTTTTTTAACTCAGCCAGTCCTTAATCAGACTTAATTGGGCAGCACAGGTGTTCACCTGCAGCTCCTGCCTTTATATTTCACAGGCAGTGCTTTGAGCAATGTGAAGACTTGATGGAGCAGGATCTGGCTTGCTGATCAAGTGTTGATGCTGGACTTGTGAACCAAGTCCTGGTTGAAGACACTTTAAAGGTAATTAAACCGAGTGTTGATACACAGTTTTAGAGTTGTGTGATAAACTAACACAGGGAGATCTCCACCCTCTCTGACTGTTAGTGTATGTGTTCCAAGGGGAGTATAGTTGAGCTGCTTTGAGCTCTAAAAGTGACTCTGGCTGCCTAAAGCAGAGTTTGGTGTAGGTTAAAGCACCTTAAGTGCTAATAGTGATTTAGTTTTGGACTTAGGAGGAGTGTGGTTGTGTTTGAGCCTAAAAGGCTTAATTGAGTGACACTGAGGCCAGTGTCTGTTCAGCTGTTCTGAAGGAGGACTGCTGTGGTCCACTGTGAGGGACTGTTAATTGCTTTTTTCTCTTTTTTGGCTATTCCTTTGTACTTTTGATGGGTGAGGTTTGGTAGCTTAGTTTTCGTATTTATTTCGTATTTTTCCTTTTGGTTAAGTGAGGGCCTTATAAATTATAGATAGATCGTCGCCTGGGGGAGAACACTACGGCCCTACCGGGTTGGGTTTGCCTGGGTGGCGTTTTCCTATGTTTGGCCAGACTCACCTATCCATCTTTTCTTTGTACTTTAATTTTCTTTAGTTTTTTTTAGGGCGCTGTTCCAGGAGAAGACGCTCCAGGCCTGGTGGGAGAAGCCAGAAGGGACCTCACCAGCTTGGTCACCCTTAGTTTTAGTTAATAAAATTTCTGTTAAAACTTCTTCTGTGTTCAGTGTCCATTAATATGTTTTGACTGTGTTTCGGTCGTAACATATTTAATGGGGGCTCGTCCGGGATTTTGAACAAGACAGGAGCTAGTTTGTTAACCTTTTAGAAGAAGCAGTATTTGATGGGGGCTCACATATGAGCTAGTGTTTTGGTAGAGGTAAATTGCTGTGGTGGTGGCTGTTATGTGGTGGTGTTTTCGCTCATAGTTGAGTTGAATCAGTTCAGGGAAGCTGCTGATTTGTTGAGCGCTTACAGCTGTCTGTTTGAAATTGATCGTAGCACACAG
Organism: Garcialebias charrua; assembly: GCA_038048925.1. Taxonomy (NCBI): domain Eukaryota; kingdom Metazoa; phylum Chordata; class Actinopteri; order Cyprinodontiformes; family Rivulidae; genus Garcialebias; species Garcialebias charrua. Next base: position 60,225 of record JBBPBX010001890.1, on the reverse strand, counting down.
TGTTCAATTACAGTCCAGCTGTTTTGATATTGTTGTAATCAGTAACTGTTTGTGAACATGGAGTTCCATTTAGACAGTTTTGTAGAGGATCGTACAGTTGAGGCTCTAGCTAACTGCACAAAAGAGCAGTTGTTGTGTGTAGCAGAACATTTTGAAATCACTGAGGATAAACGCACTAGGAGGGAGGCAATAGAAAATGAATTGGTCGCAGGGTTAGCTAGTCTTGGGTTTTTTTCTGCTGCAATGATTGCAGAAAGTCCTGTGAAGACTCCAGCCTCTTATGTTGTAGATAAAAAGGTACGTTTGAAAGAGCTTGAACTGGAAACACGTCGGATAGAGGCTGAGACCAGAAAAGCTGAAATGGAGAATGAAACCATTAGAATGAAAAATGCAGCTGATGCTGAAGCGGTCCTGAGAAAAGCAGAGCTTGAGAGGGAAGCCAAGAGAGAAGCTGCTGAGTTGGCTTTAATATAATAATAATAATGTCTATTCCTGTCATCTGCATATGTTCCCATACACAGACAAAATTCGTCTCTGCATTTAACCCAACCACCTACCAGGTGGTGCAGTGAGCAGCCCGAAAGCGCCCGGGGAGCTGGAGAAATAGGTGTGCACTCATAGACACCCCAAGCTGGGTAGTGGCCGGGGCGCGAACCCGCGACCTTTAAGGGAGAAAGAGATGGAGATGGCCGCACGAAAAGTGGAGTTGGATGCTAAAATACGCTTGAAGGAATTAGAAAGTGGATCTAATCCTTCTCAACCAACTGCGCTTGCTTTTGATGTGAGTAGCAATTTATCATTTGTACCTTCATTCAATGAAAAGGACGTAGACAAATACTTCCTCCTGTTTGAGAGAAACGCACACTCTTTTAAGTGGCCTGAGCATGCTTAGCCATTGCTTTTGCAATGTAAATTAACTGGGAAAGCTCAAGATGCTTATGCATCTCTTTCGATAGATGATAGTAATGATTACACAAAAGTAAAAGAAGCTATTTTGCGTACATATGAGTTAGTCCCTGAAGCATACAGGTAAAAGTTCCGGAAGTTAAAGAAACTCGAGAGTCAGACTTATGCTGACTATATGAGGGAAAAAGAAATCCTTCTTAATAGTTGGTGTGCAGCTAGTTCTGTAATTAATTATGAACAGTTTAAACACTTGATATTAATTGAAGATTTTAAGAACTGTTTACCAGATCGAGTAACTACTTATCTGAATGAACATAGTGTCGGAAGCTTCTAAAGCTGCTGTTCTAGTAGATGAGTATATGTTGACCCATAAGATCAGTTTTGAACGTCCTAAATATGAGAAACCTGCTATTCCTGATAAAACTAAAACAAACGGTTTTGAGTCTCCTCGATTTTTCAGACCCAGTGGCAACGGAAAGTCGAGAGGACCTACTGCGTCTCACAGGGAGAGTGGTACGTTTGTTGGGCGTAGGGAAAGTAGGGCATCGTTTGGACATGGAACGACTACAAAGGATAATGTGGTGTGTTTTTATTGTAGACAAGAGGGTCACATTAGCACTCATTGTCCTAAGCTAAAACAAGATCCTAAACCAGTTGCTCTGATTGAAACTCTTGAATAATCAGTTGTCTCCTACTGCAGATTTTCCGGAACATGATGGATTTCTGCCGTTTATTATGGACGGATTCATTTCTACTTCTAAGACTGGTAAAAAGGTACCGATTAAAATACTGCGAGATACCGTTGCTTCTCAATCTTTCATTCTAGAAGGTGTCCTACCCTCTGATGAACTTGAGATTATTAAAACACAGCTACCTATACGTGGTTTTAGTATGCAGGATTTTAATGTTCCTTTAACCAGAGTAGTAGTCCATTCTGAGTTATGTTCTGGAGAAGTCATGGTAGGACTACGACCAAGTTTTCCCATTTCAGGAATCTCTATGATCATGGGAAATGATTTAGCTGGAGGACGAGTGCTTGTTACTCCTGAAGTAACACCCGTCCCAGTGCTGAGAACTCAACCAGATGAATTGGCATGCACGTTCCCTGATGGTTTTACGTCATGTGCTGTGACCAGAGCAGCTTGTAAACGTCAACAAAAAGAAGAAGCTGATGATGACATTGACTTGAGCGATAGTTTCATGAGTTCTGAAGAAGAACAAGTTCCTGTAAAAACAGAAACCTTTGTTGAAGAGCTAGATGAAACTAAACTGTCATTGTCTAGACAACAGCTGATTGAGTTGCAGAAGAAAGATGAAACACTAAAAACCTTGTTTGCTGATGATCTACCTGATGATCCTAAGCTATTAAATACGGGATACTTTTTAAAACAGGGTATGTTAATGCGAAAATGGACTCCTTTAACAACTCGTCCTGATGAAGAATGGCACCAGGGGCTACAAATTGTACTTCCCACATCTTATCGAGCTGAGGTATTACGTTTAGCTCATGACAATCCTTTAGCTGGTCATTTAGGAATCAGAAAAACATATGACCGCATATTGCGTCATTTCTTTTGGCCTGGCCTAAAGAAAGATGTTGTTCAGCATTGTCATCGTTGTCATGTTTGCCAAGTTGCTGGTAAACCAAATCAAGTAATACCCCCTGCACCCCTATTCCCAATTCCTGCTGTAGCAGACCCTTTTGAACGTGTCATAGTCGATTGTGTTGGTCCATTACCTAGAACCAAAGCTGGGAACAAGTTTTTAGTCACTGTAATGTGTACTTCCACTAGATTCCCTGAAGTCTTTGCTGTGCGAAAAATAACTACTCCTGTGGTAGTTAAAGTGCTCACTAAGTTCTTCTCTCTGTTTGGACTACCTCGTGTAGTGCAAACAGATCGAGGTAGTAACTTCATGTCAAAAATATTTGCACAAGTTTTAGAACAGTTGAACATTAAGCATACCTGTTCTACGGCCTATCACCCTGAGAGCCAAGGTGCTCTTGAATGTTTTCATCAAACCTTGAAAACAATGTTACGTGCATACTGTTTGGAGTTTGATAAAGATTGGGATGAAGGCATACATTTACAAATGTTTGCCATTCGGGAAGTTGTTCAAGAATCTCTAGGTTTTAGTCCTGTTGAGCTGGTGTTCGCTCACAGTGTTCGTGGCCCTTTAAAGCTTTTAAAAGAGAAATGGTTGTGTGATAACACTGATAAAAACCTGTTGGATTACGTCAGTGATTTTCGTTTAAAGTTGAAACGAGCATGTGAAATTGCCCAGAAAAAACATGCAAGTCGCACAAGCTAAAATGAAGTCTCTTTTTGACAAAATAGCTGTGGAACAAACATTTCAACCTGGAGACAAGGTGTTGACCTTACTTCCTGTCCCAGGCTCGAGCTTGCAAGCTCGTTATTCTGGTCCATATGTTGTGAAAGCAAAAATATCTGACTGTGATTACATAATCACTACCCCTGACAGAAAACGTGGTTCGAGACTGTGTCATGTTAATATAATCAAACCATACATTGAATCAGTTGATAACAACAGCGTAGATTCGGTATGTGCTGTTAAGATATCTAAGACTGTTGAAAACAAACTGGAGCTATCCATCGCTGAAAGCACTGAAAGTGTAGAAAATGAGGAAGACTGTTTTCTTCATGAAAAGATGGAAGGAAAGCTCCCTAACTCACACTACTTAACAAACTTAGATGAGTTATTTACTCATCTTGATGATAATAAAAAAGAAGACCTAAAACACTTAATCATCTCGCATAAATGCTTGTTTTCAGACATACCTTCTCGAACACAAGTGATACAACATAACATTGACGTGGGTGACGTCTCGCCAATAAAACAGCACCATTATAGAATTAATCCTAGGAAACGACAACAGTTAAAAGAACAAGTGAAGTACATGTTGGATAACGGCTTGGCAGTACCTAGCCATAGTGCTTGGAGCTCGCCATGTCTGTTAGTCCTTAAACAAGGCAGAAGTGACAGATTCTGTACTGACAACAGAAAGGTCATTGCGGTAACGAGACCAGACTGTTACCCATTACCCAGGATGGAAGACTGTGTAGACCGGGTTGGATCTGCACAGTTTGTCACTACACTTGATTTACTAAAAGGATACTGGCAAGTACCTCTAACTGACCGTGGTCAGGAGATCTCTGCTTTTGTCACCCCCAATGCATTTTTACAGTATACTGTAATGGCATTTGGAATACGCAACGCTCCTGCCACATTTCAAAGACTTATGAATGTCGTACTATCCGAACTCGACTTTTGTGAGGCTTACTTAGATGATGTTGTGGTCTTTTCCAACACTTGGGAGGATCACCTGAAACCTTTGCAGATTATGTTTTCTCGCTTGCATAAAGCAAACTTGACTATCAATCTGTCCAAGTGTCAATTTGGTCATGCCACTGTAACCTATCTAGGAAAAAAAGTTGGAGAAGGTCCGGTACGTCCAGTAGAGGCGAAGGTGGAATCTATTCTAACCGTTCCTGTTCCCTCTACAAGAACTGAGTTGAGACGATACTTAGCTATGATTGGATACTACAGAGGGTTTTGTAAAAACTTCTCCTCTGTAGCAGCTCCTCTAACAGACCTCCTTAGTCCTAAGGTGAGTTTTAAATGGACTGACTCATGTCAAACAGCATTTGAGCAAACAAAAAAGCTGTTAACAAACGCTCCTGTGTTATCTGCTCCTCGCTTTGATATTCCATTCAAAGTGGCTGTGGATACCTGTGACACTGGGGTAGGAGCTGTCCTTCTTCAGGAGGATACTGATGGGGTAGATCACCCAGTCTTCTACTTTTCAAAAAAGTTGAATAGTTACTAAAAGAATTATTCAACTATTGAAAAGGAGGCCTTGGCTTTGATTTTAGCCATGGAACACTTTGAGTTGTATGTTGGAGGTTCTTGTGACCCGGTGGTCATTTTTACTGATCACAACCCTCTGATATTTTTAAATCTAATGCACAACAAGAACAGAAGACTAATGAGTTATTCTTTAAGATTACAACCATTCAACATTTCTATCCAACACATAAAGGGGAAAGATAATGTTGTAGCTGATGCGCTTTCTCGCCTCTAAGTTCCAGAGGTCGCTTTGTTTTTGTATGGGTGATATGTTGTGTCCTTACACGACACTTGAATATTTCCCCCATTCAAAAATCTGGCCATGGGGGTGTTATGTACCCCAGAGTTTTAAAGTGTTTTTAAACTAACAGTCTAAGCTGACTGCACCCTCCTGTATGTTTTTTTTTTCTCTGTAACCTGCTGCAGTTTGCTGTAGCCTGCTGGTTCAGGAAGAACTCACCTTTTTTTAACTCAGCCAGTCCTTAATCAGACTTAATTGGGCAGCACAGGTATTCACCTGCAGCTCCTGCCTTTATATTTCACAGGCAGTGCTTTGAGCAGTGTGGAGACTTGATGGAGCAGGATCTGGCTTGCTGATCAAGTGTGGATGCTGGACTTGTGAACCAAGTCCTGGTTGAAGACACTTTAAAGGTAATTAAACCGAGTGTTGATACATAGTTTTAGAGTTGTGTGATAAACTAACACAGGGAGATCTCCACCCTCTCTGACTGTTAGTGTATGTGCTCCAGGGGGAGTATAGTTGAGCTGCTTTGAGCTCTAAAAGTGACTCTGGCTGCCTAAAGCAGAGTTTGGTGTAGGATAAAGCACCTTAAGTGCTAATAGTGATTTAGTTTTGGACTTAGGAGGAGTGTGGTTGTGTTTGAGCCTAAAAGGCTTAATTGAGTGACACTGAGGCCAGTGTCTGTTCAGCTGTTCTGAAGGACTGCTGTGGTCCACTGTGAGGGACTGTTAATTGCTTTTTTCTCTTTTTTGGCTATTCCTTTGTACTTTTGATGGGTGAGGTTTGATAGCTTAGTTTTCGTATTTATTTCGTATTTTTCCTTTTGGTTAAGTGAGGGCCTTATAAATTATAGATAGATTGTTGCCTGGGGGAGAACACTACGGCCCTACCGGGTTGGGTTTGCCTGGGTGGCGTTTTCCTATGTTTGGCCAGAACTTTTCTTTGTACTTTAATTTTCTTTAGTTTTTTTTTTAAGGCGCTGTTCCAGGAGAAGACGCTCCAGGCCTGGTGGGAGAAGCCAGAAGGGACCTCACCAGCTTGGTCACCCTTAGTTTTAGTTAATAAAATTTAATAATAATAATAATAATGAATTCAATTTATAACGCACTTTTCATTAATGAAAATCTCAAAGTGCTACACGGTGCAACAGAAATTAAATGTCAATAAAACAAGTAATAAAACAAGTAAAATCAATAACAGTATCAACTAAGAACAAAAGTAGAATCATGAGGAGGTAGAGTATGCTCGGTTGAAAAGAAAGGTCTTCAAGCCGCTCTTAAAGTCAACCACAGACTGTGGGACCCTCAGACAGTCAGGAACATTTTAACATAAAATTTATGTTAAAACTTCTTCTGTGTTCAGTGTCCATTAATATGTTTTGACTGTGTTTCGGTCGTAACAACATGAAATCACACAAGGTATAACATGAAATTGCACATAATGTTATTTTCAAGTTTGGACAAAATGGTTATGACTATGTCCTTTTGCAGTATGAGATCATCTTAATCTCAAACACTGTCATGAAAGATGGAGGGTGACATGCATAACTTCAAGGAATGATAAGCCCTCAGTCGTTTGTTTCAGCTTAATCTGTAGTTACTTCAGTGATGCCTCCTACCCACTGCCCCCTTTGTCGAGCGGCCGAAGCAGCCGGATAACACCGGTTTACATTCAAAGTCTATGGAGGAGACGCGTGGAGTCACGGCGAACAAGGAAGCGGCGAGATTCGAGTGATCGAAGCGGCGCGACGGCAGCCTGCACACGCACGCGCGCGTCGCCGTCGAGCCGCAGACGTCCCAAATGTTGATCTCTGGCGGCTCGACGCATCCGGCAAACAGTCGGGAGAGCCTCGCTATCTGATTACACAACCACAACGGGACTTTTTTCGGACTTTTTAAACTCACCGGATCCAGCCTCCAGGAATTGGACCCAAACTCCGGTAAGAAACGTGGCATTTTTACAGTTGCTGCTGACAGGCTGCTGTCCTCTCCAGTGTAGATCACCCCAAACATAAAAAAAAGTTTTAATCTCATCGAAGACCGTCGGAGGTGCAGTTAAAACAACAACTGAACCCGGAAAACAAGCCAGAGACCCCTCCCTCTGCTACCCCCTAGTGTACGTCATCAGACGGTGTTCAGTGGTTCAGTGGAACCGTGACCAGCGGCAAAAAGGGGGCGGCAGGAGCGTTTGCAGTTGTGCGGTGGGTAAGAGGCATCAGGCTAATCTGAGGCGCCACGTGGCTAATAAAAAAATCTGCACCTAACAGTGGATGGTTTAGTTTTATTTTCTGTGTTTATGAGGAACAGCAGCATTCATAAAAGTACAAAGCAACTTCATTATTTATCATCTTTGCATATTGTCTCTTTTGCTTTTTAGACTTTTCGGATGCAGGACCTGCTCATTGTTTTGTCCTTTTCTATTTCGGCTGTTCAGTATTTCTGTCAGTATTTCTGTCAGAGCAACAAATAATGATAAATAAAAAATAAAAAAAATCTCAGATTCTGCATAGCATTTAGCAGTTGTCTGAAGGAGCTGCAACAAAAATGGGCGTTTTCAGGCAAACAACTAATGCAAGAAAGCCAGAACTGCCAACAATTTAATTCAGGGAAAACATACACCTGTGTCTAGAGAAAACTGCAAAGGAGTGTATATTAATAATAATAATACTTTATTTATAGAGCCCTTTAAAACAACCACAGCTGCAACAAAGTGCTGTACATAAAATCAAGAACATTTAAACAGACTTAGCTTTTTTGGATTTTTCTACCTGGATTATTGAGCATGCATCAGGGTAACATTTAAACACATAAAAATAAAACGGTTGTTAAAACATTAAGATCAATAAAAACAGTGCAGAACAAATTCAGTCTGTGCTAAAAGCCAGTGAGTAAAAATGTGTTTTTAGAAGAGTTTTAAAACTGGACAGTGAAGGAGCTTGTCTGATTGGAAGAGGGAGATCGTTCCACAGTTTTGGAGCAGCAACAGAAAATTTTCTGTTGCTGCTCCAAAAAAACGTTTAGCCAGTTTTAGTGTCTGTCAGTTGGTGACAATTTATGTGAATATTAAAATTCAGAATACAAATGTTAAAATTATTTGGTGCATTGCCAAACATATTTGACAGTGTTTCCCTCTCGTTGTCCCTCAAGTCTTTAACCCAATGCAAGACAACAAATATGAGCCGAAAACCGCATTGACAGGTTTTTGGAAGCAGTTCCAGTCCTATGCAAAATATTTCTAATTATTTTAATTCAACCACAGTGGGAAATACTTTGTTTTTCAGTTTTTTATTAATATATTATCAAAAAATTCCATCTCACTAATTATAGTATATACTTTTAGCAAGACAAGGGCTCAAAATGAAGTTAAACCATGTGTTTAGAAGAAACTTTCAGAGGTTGAAAACTGGACACTTTAGAAATTAAAACTATAAAGTCAGGCTTGATCTGTTCACATGTTGGAGCTGTGTTGAAATTTAAGCTAAAAACAAAAATGAGCAAAATGTCAACTTAAAGCTAAAATGACAACAGTCTTCCTAAATCTAGAATGTGCACAATAAGTCAGAAATAGAGAAAGTATGTTGAATTAGATTTCAATTTTGAATAATTGAAGAAATCTCAATGTATTTCTATGGAAAAGAATTATGAATAATGTTTAAAAAAATTCCAAAGTGTAATGGTGCAAATGCTAAAAGTCACAGATTGAAGAAGCTATTGGTCTAGCTTAACGTTTTGATATATGGATGGTTATAATGTCACTAAGACTGTGAATATAGTTAGCAAAAAATCATGCACAGAAATAACTTTTAACAGGAAATTGTTTGAATGCTGATGTAACCCTGATGCATGCTCAGTCACGCATGCTGATGTAACATTCACATAATTAGTGTTAAATCAACATTTTCATAATTATTCCAAACAATAATCCACCATTTGTGAAGCTGCACACGTTTTTAGTGCTGCATTACTGACCAATAATCAACTATAACATAGTAAACAGTAGCATAATAAATGTGGAAAATGGCAATGTGAAATATTCATTCAATCTTTATTTATACAGGTTAGTCTCACTGAGTCTCGAGGACTCCTTTACAAGAGAGACCCGTTTTAAACAAAGAACACAGATGATGTACAGGCAACAATAAACAGTCATAAAAAGTTCTTTTTTTTTGTCTTGAACTTTTTGAAGTCATAAAAAGTGGATAAAATGAAAAGTAAATAAAACTAGTGTTATAAAACAAAATAAAAAGCTACATTATGAAACGAGGTAAAACACTAAAAACAGAACGTTTGCATTGGTTTTTGCATTGACCTTATCAATTGTTTAAAATCCCTTAGAGAGGTCAAACACGACGGCTTCAGATCTTTTTGTAAGCTGTTCCAGAAAACATGAGCAAAGTAGGAGAAGGCCCTTTTGCCATATTCAGTCAGCACTGAAGATACACTGCAGGTAATGATGTCTTGAAAGTGCACGCTGTAGCTGCACTCACATAGTGACATGTAGGAGGAGATGTATGAAGGCAACAGACCAAGAAGTGATTTAAAGATGAAAATGTACCAGTGAGAGTCTGCATGACGTTGATAATGAACAATTGACCATTGAATACAGGGTGCAGTGACGGGTACGGTAGTTACAACCAGTTATGAATCTTAGTGCACCGTGATAGACATCATCCAACATCTGCAAGGGTGCTTGTAGGAGCATTCATGTAAATAATGTCAACGTAGTCAATGGAGGGAAGGATAGTAGAAGTTACAAGGCATTTCCTAGCATTCAGAGTTGGACAGGATCTATTTCTGAAAAATAAACCCAATTTTCTTTTCAGTTTCTTAATCAAGTTTTCGACATGAGACTTAAAAGAAAGATTTGCATTGACCAAGATTCACAAGTATTTAAAATAATCAACAAACTCAATAGGAACACCATTCATAGATAAGATAGAAGGAAGAACTGCTGGTACCGGCTTCCTGTTTGAAAACAACATCCCTTTGGTTTTGTCAGCATTTAGCACCAGTCTGAGATGGAACAAATCTGACTGGATGATGTCAAATGCAGACTGTAAGCGATGAAAAACCTTAACAACTGTTTTAGCTTTGACAGTAAACAACTGTATTATCGACATAGAAGTGTAAGGATGCATCAGGAATGCTCTGACCTACATTACCTATGTAGATTGTGAAGAGAGTGGATTCTAAGACTGAGCCTTCTGGTACACCATTGTTGACAGTACCGATAATGTGATCTGAGAAACCAATGTCTGAGAGCAAAAAAGTTCAATAATCCAGGTACCAAATCCAACAATTCTCAGTCGGGTCATCTGAACAGTTTTTTTTTTTTTTATAGAAACGTTTCGCCCTCCATCCAGAGGGCATCATCAGTCAGAGGAGTTCCAGCAAATGATGGCAAAAGGGCTGATGATGCCCTCCGGATGGAGGGCGAAACGTTTCTATAAAAAAGAAACTGTTCAGATGACCCGACAGAATTCTTGGATCAAGGTCTGAGAGCTTATGGCACAAATATCATTTTTTTTAGTGAGTTTTAGTTTTATTTTCACAAATGTTAGCTCACACTGTGCACTGCAGGGATAAACTGTCTTCTAAGCACGTAAAGGAGTACGAGTGATTCATGAACTACATTCAAGGCTGAAACTGTTGTAGGTTTCCATTGATTGAAGCCACCAGCTTAATGCTCTGAGGTGTCTCCTCATCTCAAACACCATGCATAAAATATTCCACAGAGTCCTAAGTGAAGTTGAACACTTTAATTTTGTTGCAGAAAATCAAAACTTGTACAAAATTAAAGAAAAGGAATTATAGTGACATAGAGGGAGAGGAAAAAAAACCTGTGGCACTACTTTGCTCCACCTGACTGCTGACAGCCTGACTAATTGCCTGCCAGTAAACCATACCCACCACAATACAGGTAATCATCAAAACACCTAATTTTACACTGCTACTGGGAACATTATAACTCAATCAGAATCAGAATAAGCTTAATTAAAATTGCACCGAGGTACAGCAAGAACATGTACGCACAGTCGCCCGAAAGATGGACTAAGTGTACGAAGCTGCAGCTAATTTTATCAGCGCTGCCTTCTTATTTTTATCAGAATAATGATCTTAGATATGGAAAAGGGGGAAGAACCATGAGGGTAGATAGTGGTATTACAAAAAAGATCTTTCACATCTTGTCTATCAGGACACGATTTGAGACCTCAAAAAAAACTACCTGCAAGCACAATTAAAAACAGATTACCGGTACATATGCATTTGAGGTTGAGGTGGTGAGATTTGTCCATGAGCCTTTTTCAGATCAGCCACAGTTCTGATGATGGTGTTCAGCCAGCAGTTCTGATTAGGGCTGGACGATATGGCCAACATATTTATCACAATATAGTTCTTAATTTCGGTCGATAAGCGATATAATTCGATATCGATATAAACAATATAAAAGCCTAAAAAAAACTATAAACTATACAAATAAATTAATGTTCACCTTGTATTTGTATTTAGCCTCCAAAAAGATGGAAATCACCATCAAATAAACATAAACTTCTCAACCCAATAATTCTCAGTCGGGTCATCTGGACAGTTTATTTTTTATAGAAACGTTTCACCCTCCATCCTCCATCCAGTTTCTATAAAAAGAAACTGTCCAGATGACCCGACTGAGAATTATTGGATTTGGTACGTGGATTATTGAGCATGAACTTTCTTGCCATAAAATTCTCAACTGTGTCAATATTAATAGTTTTAACTTTAAACATCTTTAAAATTTACAGCATTGAAATTCATAGTTAATTAAATAAAACTTTTGGGTGTTGTTATTTATAAGAAGCTGACATAGAAATCTCATGGAAATTACTTAAGAATAAAAATAACAAAATCAATTGCATTACTGTATAAAGTAAAATAGTTTTTGAATGACAAAGTTTTGAATATATTGTATAATGTAATGATTGTTCCATATTTAATCTGTTGTATTGAAGTTTGGGGAAAAGCATGTAAAACTATTAAAACCCTGTTTTTATTTTATAAAAAAGAGCTATAAGAATTATTAGTAGGAAGTGCTATGGTCACCCAACAAATATTTCATCAGTTTAAATTATTAAAATTTTATGATTTGGTTGAACATAGTATTTTACAAGTCATGTATAAAACTTAAAAAAAATTACCCCCCAAATATTCAATTAAAATTTGTTTAAAGTTATTAAACCCTGAAGGGAATGTAAATGTTTGTAAAACCTCCATTTAGGACTAGTTTGAAGGAGCTGAGTTGTAAATCAGGAAACAGGATTGTGTTGACTTGATATCACCATAAACATTTCTAAAACTATTTATATGTTTTAAAAGATGATTAAATCAAAGTTGTTGGGAAGGTGTGGTGCAGGTGAAGTGAAGGTTGTTGTTTGTAGTTATTTTGTATTTTTTAAACAAGGGGCAGATATTAAAACACTATTTTCGTCTTTCTGCACATTTTCATTCAGTGTTTTTTTTTCTTCTGATGAATTTGTTTTATTTTGAATAAATTAATTTTGTTTGTTTCAGTACGTCGTAGTTTCAGGGAAACGTTGGCTCAAACTTCATTGTTCTTCATCTTCTGACTCTCATCATATTCTATCGAGTGGAAACTCTTCAGATTAAACAAGTTAGAATAGATGTTCCCACCGCTAGTTAGAACGACTCCGTCACGTTTTGCAAAATAAAGAAACCGAGTAAGACTCGCTGCAGATGAGACCTGCAGTTTAACAAAACCGAACTACGTCCACACCGACGAATTAGTCTTTCCTCTCATCAGTGATGTCGTCTCTTTCTCTTCGCTTGTGAAACTTTGTTCAGTCACATTCTGACGGTCATGAGCACTCGTTTGACTCGTTTTGAAGCGAAAACTTAACGCGCTTTGGAGACTAGCTTAGCTTTTAGCCTGCTACCGCTAACGCCTGCTGCTGGAGTGAGCGCTGCGTAACAACGACGTCACCACGCACGTTTTGTGTCACAGCTTTTTCTGTCCGGGCGGGTTGTTGAAGCAGCCGCTCCAACCCGAACAGAAACAGAAAAACGTCAGTGAAACGTTGTAAAATCCTATCGAAATATCGAAAATATGCTTAAACTTCATATCATCGTTATTGAATAAAAGTATATCGCGATATTTATCGTTATTGAATTATTGTCCAGCACTAACTGAGACACACCTTTACTATAATTTTGAGCAAACAAAACTTTTTTTTTTTGTGTTAATCTTGTTCAGTATTCGTTAAAGTCCTCCTGTGCAGTGCGTGCACGCTCCCGTGGCTGCCATTTGGCAGCCAATTGATTTTTGGCACATCACCGGCCCGCATTTCTATGTTGTCAGCGGTGACGCATAATAGATGCGACTTGTACGGCAAAGCAACGTATTTATGGATTTTTTCCCCCACTATATTAGAAATATTTGGACTGATGTGACTTGTAGGGTGGTGCGACGTGTACAGCAGAAAATACGGTACTAAAATAAGTGTTGTCCGTGGCAGAACAGAGCAACTATCAGGTGCTCTTTATGTGAATTAGTGCAGTCAACCCTGTTTCTGACTGAGACATTTCATTCTGCACACACAGCATGTGACTCTTATTAAATCAGTTTATTTAAAGAGTGCCTGTTTACAAAACCAACGTCGCCTCAAGGGGAAAACACACGTCCAAATCATAAATCGAATTGAGATCCAGCTTCAAATCCATTTACCGACTGTTTAAATCTTATTATAAAATACATTCACACGCTAGCAACAAATATTGAGAAAATAAAATTTCAAACGGTGAGTGGTTTCTAAATTTGTACCAGCCTTGTTCTTAATTTACAGAGAACACGCCTTCAGTTCACTCCTAATGGATAACCTTCAGATTTTTCTGGAGTTTGGATCCAGGTTTTATGCTTTGATCACAATCAGTTCAGCATTTGTTGATCAGCTGTTGTGGTTTTGTTGTTGTTTGTGCAGAAATTAAGGAATCACCATGTCTGATGGGGACTATGACTACCTCATCAAATTCCTAGCCCTGGGGGACTCGGGTGTGGGAAAAACGAGCTTTCTGTACCAGTACACCGACAGCAAGTTTAACTCCAAGTTCATCACTACAGTGGGAATAGACTTCAGAGAAAAAAGAAAGGTATTTACACTTTTTATCATTCCAGATAAGAAGATTTCTTTATTAATCAGAGACTCTGAATGTTTGTAATGCATTTTGAGCAGCTTCTTTGGAGGCTGTAATGCATTTTAATAGATGAATAAAAGTCATCTGATGAATGTTGTAACAGAACTGAGCTCCCTCCTGAAGAATAAACACTCCTACCATTGGCAAACAGCTCATTAATCTTCATATTTACAGTGTTCTCTATTGAATGCCAACCTTCAGCTCCTGAAGGACATCCGGCTGTTAAAATGAGTAAGGAGAGTTAGTTGTCCACAAAATGACTTTTATTGAATTAATAATGAGATGCGTCCAGCTACTAGAGGTCTCGGCTGTGAGAAACGACGATCGCATCAAGTTTGAGTATTGCTTTAACCTCCACTGCCCCTCCTGAAGCGCGCTGGGCTGCAGAAATGTGTTTGAAATAGTTGAACAAACCATGAAAGGATTTTTAGTTGGGGATAAAATTTCTCATTTGAAGCTGTATCTTGAAAGTCGATGGACTTTTATAACCAGAGTCTTGGTGCACACTGGCTTTACACGCTCTTTGAGCAATAAGGACGTTCGTCACAGGTGATCATCTAGAAGAAGAACTCTACGAGCAGAAGAGTGAGACGCTGTCTAAAGCAAATCACACCAAAGCAGAATGGTTCAGATGATCCAAAGACACGGGATGGACGAATTCAGAATAGATGCAAAAAGCAGATAATTTAAACGCTCCCATTGATCTGTGAGGCCTTTGTTCTGTTTGTGAAACTTTGATGGAATCTGAGTGGGTTAAATATTTTAAGGTTAATATTTTAAGGTGTTTGTCTCCGCCTCCCTCAGGTGTACAACCCAACAGGTCCAGATGGAGCTCCAGGCAAAGGACAGAAGATCCACTTGCAGCTGTGGGACACTGCAGGACAGGAAAGGTGTCCCAACTTCTTCTGAAGCTGACAGTCGCTTTTAAAAACATCTGTCTTTAAAAATATTATTTCCACATACAGTATTTATATACGGTAATCTTTTTTTTTTTGTCCCCTCCCCACAAATCTTTTTTCAGGTTTCGGAGTTTGACGACAGCGTTTTTTCGAGATGCAATGGGTTTTCTTCTCCTGTTTGATCTCACGAACGAGCAAAGTTTCCTCAACGTCAGAAACTGGATGAGTACGTATCCAGATGTGCCGTTCGCACAAGACTCTAGGCTTAATCGGCGAACCGTTAGTTGAATTTACGTTTTACTGCTGCTCAACAATCTGCTGCTGAATGTCACGTGTTGCACTTCAGAATAAAGTTCTTGTGAAAGCTGTTACTCTGGATTAAATAATGACACCTGAGTGTGTGTGTCTCAGGTCAATTACAGGTTCACGCGTACTGTGAGAATCCAGATGTGGTCCTCTGTGGCAACAAGTGCGACCTGGCAGATCAGAGAGCAGTCAGTGAAAAAGAGGCTCGCGAGCTGGCAGAGAAATACGGGTATGTATATCGAAGCGTTTGATCCGTCTGTGCATAAACCTCTCCCTGAAACATTTGTCAAGAAGGCAGTGGCTGCACTGTTTGCCTTACTCTGCTCAAGACTGAACTCCTCGAAAAGCAAATATTTACCTACATGTGTAAAATATCCGGTTCTGGTACCACCTTTACTAAAGCCACACTGACCAGCAAAGTGTAAAGTGTGCCAAATTACCACACAGCCAGAATATAACGCGTGAATCTTTGTAATAATATAGGCGGTGATCAGTTTTACTGATTTACCTGTACACTAGATGTAAATTTGAGCAGAGTTTAGACTGACACAAATTATCAATAATTCACGGGTTCTCACTTTTTCAGATTAAATTATAAATCTGTGACTAGGTGATGAGATGTAAAACATGAAACATTAATTTATGTTGGTTCAGCAGAACTGAATCATTTAATTAATAAATCATTAAATTACATCACAACATATATACATGGCTTGATCGATTTGTTTCCCATAAATTTACTTAAGCAGATGAAATTACGCGTCCGTAACTTCTAGGTACAACAGACATAAGTACTGTACTGTAATGGGATGACATATTTACTTATTCTGCAGGTACGTTTAACAAAGTTTATTACTGGCTTAGAAAGGTAAGAAGAAAGTTTCAGAGTTGGGAGGAATTGGAGAATGGGAGGAATTGAGGGTTGAACTATCTTGAGATATTTTAACCAGGAAACATGGCAGTTGCTCTGCTTCGGTCGAATGGGCATCGACGTTTT